>CAUYLG010041101.1:0-76185 GCA_963573385.1 Cacajao melanocephalus | reverse complement strand
GAACCCGGTAGGCGGAGGTTGTAGTGAGCCCCGAGATGGCACCCCTGCACTGCAGCCTGGGAGAGAGAGTGAGACTCCATCTCACCATGTTGGCCAGGCTGGTCTCGAACTCCTGACCTTGTGATCCACCCACCTTGGCCTCCCAACGTGCTGGGATGACGGGGGACTCTGAACGGCAGTCACTAATGTGAGAAACGTCTATGTGGAATCCCTGGTCTTACCCAGAGGATGGATCCCAGGGGATGGGCACAGCCTCCAGGTTTCCTCAAAGGCAAGCTGCCCTCTCCTTCTGCTTGCTGGAGATTTTACTTACAGGGTGGAAGCTGCCAGGTGATCTAACAGAGGCAGACCCCCTCCCAGAGTCAAGCGATTCTCCTGCCTCAGCCTCCTGAGTAGCTGGGATCACAGGTGCCCACCGCCACCACGCCCGGCTCATTTTTGTATTTTTGGTAGAGACAGGGTTCCACCATGTTGGCCAGGCTGGTCTCGAACTCCTGACCTCAGGTGATCCAGCCGCCTTGGCCTTCCAAAGCGCTGGGATGACAGGACTGAGGCAGCACCCCTGACCTCTCTTCTTATATGTTTCTAGAATTCTTGTAGGATTTGCGGTTTTTCTTTGCTACAACGAACCAACTTGAATCATTAGTGCATAAATTAAATATAAAACGTATATGTACATATATAAACATTTATATAAATATGCTTTTTAAATTTAATCTACATGATACACCCCTGGGATGTACAATGCTCCGTGTTTGGGTGACGGGATTGTCCATATGGCAAAGCTGGTCGTCCCAAAATATACTGAGGTCACGAAACGGCACCTGGATCCCCCACATCTGTCATAGTAATTAATAAGAATAAATAAAAAGTGACTTTTTCATTCACAGGGAAATCCCCCCTGCCTCTCAGGCCCACGGATTCGCAACGTTTGTTTTCAGCACGCCCAAGGAGACGGAGAGTCTGGTTTTCAGAACAAAATCGGAAGCAAAACCTCTCTCACTGCTGCTGCGCCGCCAGAGACAAAATAAAAGCCGTCGGCAGGAATCCGAGGGCCGCGACCACCGCTGGCAGATTTACCGTGGCTCAGGCCTGAAGGCAAAGGTGCAGTTCTGTTTGATTTGACGCACTGGACAGCCAGGGCCGGCGGCCTTCAGCTCTCGGGATGGTGCAGGCGTGAGTTTCCAGCCCAAATTTCATGCAGCTGGGCCCACAGGACTCACGTCACGGGACCAAGCGTGACACCGCTGAGCACCTTCAGGAAGGTACCAGGACAGGCGGGAGGGCCTTCTTGCCAACTCTGCAAGACGGTAAGCAGAACGCCACCGAGTGTGGTGGCTTTGTGTCTCTCCCCAGGCACCCACCGAAGCTGGACAAGCCTGCAGGTGTGCTGGGGTGTCAGTGGGGTGTGCTGAGAGGGGAGAGACCAGACTTTCCAGGGAGCAGCAGCTGGGAAACCCCAATGAAGTAAATGAACGTGGCATCCTCAGGCAGAGCTGGCTGGTGCTGACCCCACCGCCTTGCAGCCTGGATCCCCTACTCTGCCAGGAGTATGAGCAAACACACCCACGGACCCCCTCATCCGTAAGCTCATTCACGGGAAGCCTCCAATCTCCCTCAGCACGCACAATCGCCTCTGCTTCAAATGCACCACCAGGTAACGCAGCTCTGCGCCACCTGTGCGCGTGAGAGCGGGGGCACCGTCTGGGCGTGAGTGTGCTCACCTGCCTGTGGGTGTGTGTGTCTGTGTGTGCCTGTTTAAGTGACAACGCGTGTTTCTACGTGTGTTTCTGTGTGAGCGTGCATTCCTGGGTTTTGTGGAAGTGTGTTTTTGTGATTGTGTTTGCGTGTGGCCCTGCGTTTATTCTGTGTGTTTGTGATGATGAGTGCGTGGGTGAATCTGTGTGGCAATGCGTGAATTCTTTTTTTTTGGAGACGGGTCTCGCTCTGTCGCCCAGGCTGGAGTACGGTGGCGCGATCTCGGCTCACCGCAACCTCCGCCTCCCGGGTTCAAGCGATTCTCCTGCCTCAGCCTCCCGAGTAGCTGGGATCGCAGACTTGCACCACCGCATCAGGCTAATTTTTGTATTTTTAGTAGAGACGGGGTTCCACCATGTTGGGCAGGCTGGTCTCGAACGCCTGACCTCAGGGGATCTGCCAGCTTTGGCTTCCCAAAGTGCTGGGATTGCAGGCCTGAGCCACTGCATCCGGCCGCAGTGAATTTTTATGTGTGTGTGTCCATGTATTTATGTATTTTTGTGATTGTGTTTGCATGTGCGTGTCACTGTATTTATGCACTTGTGTGTGTGCTCGTGTGATGATCACTGTGTATGTGAGTGTGTATGATGTATGCGTCTCTGTGTATGAGTGCACATCGATGTGTTTATATGAGAGTGTTTTTATGATTCTGTTTGTGTGTCTTTGTGTGTATACGTTTTTGTGTGTTCTGTGTGAATGGGAATGTGTGTGTGCACCCAAGTGTTTGTGTGAGGGTTTTTGTCGTAAAAAAAGTTTTATATACTTTTTATTTGTATAAATATAGATTATGTATATTTTATCTAAATATTGATATTAAGGAATCACATAAATCATATTAATGTACGTTTAAATAAAATAAATTGACATACATAATAATTTATATAAATATAGATTATATTTTATATAAATATTAATATTAATAAATCACATTAATCATATGAATGTACATTTAAATGAAATAAATTAACATACATAGTAATTTGTATAAATATAGATCATGTGTATTTTATATAAAATTGATATTAATAATAATTTATAGAAATATAGATTATGTATATTTTATATAGATATTGATATTAATGAATCACATTAATCATATGACTGTACATTTCAATAAAATAAACATATATAATAAAATAAATATATTTTATTAATTCAAAGATAAGATTTTTGTATTTTTATATAAGTAATAAAATGCGTTTGTATATGCGTGTCTCTGTGTCTGTGTGAGTGTAGACGTCTTTCTCTGTGTCCCTGTGTGTTTGTGTGTGTTTTGTGGTTTTCCCGTGTTTGCGTTGATGTGTGTTTATGTAAGTGTGCGAGTGTGAATGTTTGTGTGTGTGTCCACGTGTTTATATCTGTGTGTGTGGGAGTGTCCATAAGTGTGTGTGTTTGTACGTGTGAGAATGTACAGGCACGCTTATGTGTGTGTTCACATGTAAACGCCTGTGTTTGTGTGAATACATCAGTGAGTGTGCGACTGTGCGTGCATGTGTGAGTGTGTTTCCGTGAGTGTAAGAGCATGTACCTTTATACACACACCTTTTGTTTTCTGATTAATAACGAGATCTATCTTTGATTTAGGATATGGACAATTCTTGTAAGCAAAAAAAGCCCTACAATTTGTATTTATTTAACATATTCTAAAGGTATGGTTTTTAAAACAATTTTTGTACAAACAGACAGGGGATGTGCTTTCCTTCCAAAACTTTTACTTCAAACTGGGACACCGAGAAGCAGAAAAAGGGAAAGGCACTGTGTCAGTTTAAATGCATTAAATATGTAACTTATTACTAAATGCAGTGGAGATTTCCACAAAACGCATTCAGGAAAAATGAGGAATTCACACTTGCAGCTGCTTAAAAAACAAAAATATCACGCATTGCTGTACAGATTCATACACACACTCATAACCACAAACGCACAGCTGCCTCAACGCTGACCTTTCTGATGCTTAATTTTTTTTAATTAAAAAATAGTTGGTCTCCGTTATCTGTGGGTCTCCAGGGCAGAAACACAAAAAAGTGAACGGTTCTCAACCTCGCCGTCATTTGGGAAGGAGTCACCCATGGGCTGCGTGTCTCTCTCCCAGAGGCTGAGACGTTGGGGACTTTTTCTGTGATTCCCCATAATCTTGCTTTAAGTCTCCATATACTTTTTATTTATACAAACATACAGTATGTATATTTTATACGAATATTGACATAAATAAAGCGTAATCATATTAACCTACATTTAAATAAAATAAATTAACATGCATAAAATATATTTTATTAATTTAAACATGATTTTTGTATATTTATATAAAGTTATATATAGTATATATGTAAAATATCCTTTTATTTATTTGTAATACATTATTTTATATTTTCAATTTTATAGATTAAGCAAAGTTATATATAACATATACATAACGTGTAATATGAGATATAATACATAACTTTTTGTAAATAAGTCCATATATAATTCATATAATGCTATATTAGTAGATAATTATATATATACTATGTAACAATAAAGTCATATATTACATATGCATAATTATGTTTCTATAAATACAATCATATACCTTATATATGATTATGTATGATAAATAATTATATAATACAAGTATATTATAATAACTTTAGGAATGTTATAAATTATTAAACACAATATTATATTAAATTTGGAAATACATAAAATAAAATTTTATTATAATACATTTAGATCATTTATATATTATATAATTATATATTATATATTTTTTATTTTATTTATATTAAATTTGATTTATAATAAATTAATTTATGTATAATTATAGACAATAAAATAGTTATATATAATAAAATAATATAATAATAAATTTAGAAATGTTATAAATTATTAAACGTAAAATTTCCTTATATTAAATTTAGAAATATGTTAACATATAATAAAATTGTATTAGATTAAAATTTTATGTAAACAAAATTACATAGAATAGTATTTTCTTATACACGTATAATTTTATACAGATTATGGTTTATAACATATAGAATATAAGAATATAGATCACGTTAATATATGTAACATAAATACCTCACTGCATCTGTATATACAGCATAAAGTACAAAATATTTGTATCTATATATAATATCAATATATCGGTGTAAGATATTAGCTATAAAAAAATAAATACATATAGCCGGGCGCAGTGACTCACCCTTGTCATCCCAGCACTTTGCGAGGCTGAAGTGCGTGGATTGCCTGAGGTCAGGAGTTCGAGACCAGCCTGGCCAACATCGCGAAACCCCGTCTCTACTAAACACACAAAAAGTTAGCCGGGTGTGGTGGCGGATGTCTGTCGTCCCAGCTACTCAGGAGGCTGAAGCAGGAGAATCAGTAGAACCCGGGAGGCGGAGGTTGCAGTGAGCTGAGAAGGAGCCACTGCATTCCAGCCTGGGCGACAGAGCGAGACTCTGTCTCAAAAAATAGGTAAATAAATATATATATTTATATAAGTAAATAAGTATGTGTCAGTAAATATATATTTATCTAAGTACATACATATATATTTATATAAGTATATATGTATAATTAAATATATATTTATGTAAATAAGAAATGTATATTTGTCTGAGGAAATATATATTTATCTAAGTAAATATATAAGCAAATAAATATATTTACGTCCGTAAATATATCAACATATACACTGATTTATGTAATATATATTAATATCAGTAAACAAATATATATTTACGGATGTAAATATATATTTATATCAGTAAACAATTATATATTTGCAGTGAAGAACTATATATTTACATCCATAAATATATAGATTTCTATCAGTAAACAGATATATATTTACCTCAGTAAATATATAGACTTCTATCAGTAAACAAATATATATTTGCATCAGTAAAGATACAGATGTATATCAGTAAACAAATAAATATTTGCATCAGTAAACAAATATATAGAGTTACATCAGTTTATTGTTTTCTTCCTGTGTCTCTCCTTCTTTTCTTTCCTCCCCAAGATGGAGTCTCGCTCTGCCGCCCAGGCTGGAGTGCAGTGGCGTGACCTAAGCTCACGGCAACCTCCGCCTCCCGAGTTTAAGCAATTCTCCTGCCTCAGCCTCCCGAGTAGCTGGGATGACAGGCATGTGACACCACCACGCCTGGCTCATTTTTGTATTTTTAGTAGAGATGGGGTTTCACCATGTTGCCCAGGCTGGTCTCGAACTCCTGACCTCAGACATTCCGCCCACCTCGGCCTCCCGAACTGCTGGTATCACAGGTGTGGACCTCTCTTCTTATGTATTGCTAGAATTTCTCTAGAATTTGGAGATTGTTTTTCTTTTACTACAGGGAATCGACTGGAATCATTACTGTATATATAAAAGCCTGTGAGTGCTCCAGCCGCCCGTGAGTGCTCCTGCCTCGTCTGAGTGCTCCAGCTGCCTCTGAGTGCTCCAGCTGCCTGTGAGTGCTCCAGCTGCCTCTGGGTACTCCACCTGCCTCTGCGTGCTCCAGACGCCTGTGAGTGCTCCAGCTGTCTCTGAGTGCTCCAGCTGTCTCTGAGTGCTCCATCTGCCTGAGTGCTGCAGCTGTCTCTGAGTTCTGACTGCTCCAGCTGCCTCTGACTGCTCCAGCCGCCTGTGAGTGCTCCACCCGACTGAGTGCTCCAGACGCCTCTGAGTGCTCCACCTGCCTCTGAGTGCTCCAGCTGTCTCTGAGTTCTCTGAGTGCTCCACCTGTCTCTGAGTGCTCCTGCCTCCTCTGAGTGCTGCACCTGCCTGTGAGTGCTCCAGCCGCCTGTGAGTGCTCCAGCTGCCTGTGACTGCTCCAGATGCGTCTGGGTGCTCCAGACACCTGTGAGTGCTCCAGCTGCCTGTGAGTGCTCCAGCTGCCTCTGAGTTCTCTGAGTGGTGCAGCTGCCTCTGAGTAGTCCAGCCGCCTCTGTACACACATATCACTTTGCTGAAACACTGCAAGAGAAAAATGAACCCAGTTTCAAAAAAAAAATGGAAAAAATTAGTTTTCTATGTGATTCTCTTGCAGCTGAGCTGATGCTCCCTCCTGGACCTGTGAACTGCAGACCTAAAGTCATCAAAATACAAAGTGCACAGGGCGGGTGCGGTGGCACCGCCTGTCACCACAGCACTCTGGGGGGCGGAGGCGGGTGGATCACGAGGTCAGGAGTTCGAGACCAGCCTGGACAACATGGTGAAATCCCGTCTCTACTAAAAATACAAAAAAAAATTAGCCGGGCGTGGCGGTTTGTGCCTGTCATCCCGGCTACTCGGGAGGTTGAGGCAGAAGAACGGCTTGAACCCGGGAGGCGGGGGTTGCAGTGAGCTGAGATCGCACCTCTGCCCTCCAGCCTGACTCCGTCTGAAAAAAAAAATGTCTACACTGGGATAGAAGTACATATCAGAGTCCTTCTCAACACCAGCAAGAACTCCCTTCTCAAAGCCTGGCCTCCAAAACACGGTCCGCTTCCTCTTTTTCTTTTCGGAGACAGTTTCTCAAGTTTAAGGACCCCATTTGCGTTTGGCGAGTTGCTTCCTGAGAAACAGCAGGAGCCCCCCACCCTACCCCACCCTGCCTGACTCTGAATCCTACTCATTTTCCTGTCCGGGTCACCAAAGCCGTGGAGGAAGTCACCGTTGTTTTTGCTTCTTTCTTTGGTTAACACACGCCAAGCTGCTTGTAGCTGAAGTCACTCCAGTACCCAGGTATCACTTCGTCTGTACTTTTTGCCAATTCCATTCTCGGAATCTGGCAGTACGTGGTTAAGGGGCCGAGACGGGAATGCCTTCACTGTCATGAATGGTGTGGAAATGAGCGTGCAAAGCCAGGAGAGGTGGCTCACGCCTCTCATCCCAGCACTTTTGGAGACCAAGGCAGGCGGATCACTTCGAGGTCAGGAGTTCGAGACCAGCCTGGCCCACATGGAGAAACCCCGACTCTACTAAAAATACAAAAACGAGCCGGGCGTGGTGCTGGGCGCCTGTCATGCCAGCTACTCGGGAGGCTGAGGCAGGAGAATCGCTTGAACCTGGGACGCAGAGTTTGCGGTGAGCCGACGTGACACCACGCTGCACTCCAGCCTGGACGACAGAGCAAGAATCTGTCTCAAAAGAAATGAGCAAATGTACGCTGCTCAGGAATGTCATTTTCCTGTAGCTGGGGCAAGGTTCTTCCTCGCCATTTTTCTCTGCAGGGAAAAAAAAACAAGACACACACACACACACAGACCCATACACATACACACACAGAAACACAGACATACACACACACACACACACATACACACAGAGACACACACAGAGAAACACATACACACACATAGACACAGAGACACACACAGACACAGGCAAACATACACAGACACAGACACACACACAGAGACACACACACACAGACATACACACACAGATACAGACACACACAGACAGACATACACACAGACACACACACACAGACACACAGACACAGACACACACACAGACACACAGACACAGACACACACACACACACAGAGACACAGACAGACATACACAAACACAAACATACACATACACACACACAGACACAGAAACACAGGCAAACACAGACATACACACACACAAACATACACATACACACACACACAGAAACACAGGCAAACACAGACATACACACACACACAGAGACATACACACGCAGACACAGACACACACACAGACATACATACACACAGATACAACCAGAGACACATACACATACACATACAGACACAGACACACACAGACACAGAGACATACACAGACACACACACAGAAACACAAAGACAGACATACACAGAGACATAGACACACACACAGACATATACACACAGACACACACACAGACACACACAGACACACACACAGACACACACACAGACATACACACAGACACAAACAGAGACACAGACACACAGAAACACAGCCAAACACAGACATACACACACAGACACACAGACATACACAGACACAGAAACACACACACAGACACACACAGACACAGAGACACACACAGACACACACACAGAAACACAGACAAACACCGACATACAAAGAGTCTCCGACACACACACAGACATACACACAGACACAAACACACACAGACACACACAGAAACACAGGCAAACACAGACATACACGTACAGACACACAGACATACACACACAGACACAGAAACACACACAGACACAGACACACAGACACACACAGAGACACACATACACAGACACACAGAGACACACACGCAAACAGACACCACACAGAGACAAACACAGAGACACACACACAGACGCAGAGACACACACACAGACACAGAGACACAGACACAGACACACACGGACACACACACACACACGGAGCAATGAGCTTTCATCCAGCCAGCACGAGACGGTTTCATAGGAACTCTGTACGCAGTCATTGCGCTGGGGGCTGATTGTCATATCGGGTTAACGTCTCCTGCCAAGGGGCATGTGCAGAGGGGTACGGCAGAGGCTGCCAGGGAATTCAGAGCTGCAGAGACAACGCCATGTGGGCATCACCTTTGCAGCTACCTCTGAGCCTGGCAGGTGCGCTGGCCCCCCCACACCAGCACCTCACAGTTCATTGCAATGCAGCACCTGCTTTCTGCTTCAGCAAAGGTAACTTCCCCTGGCACCCCCAGGCTTCGTCTCCCAGCACAGCCAGAGCGACGTGGCGTGTGCGTGCCTGTCCTCCTACAGAACGCGCCCGGCCCGGCTCAATCTGACTCTCCCGGCGCCACCATGAATATTTTAATGTAATCGGAATTTCTGGAGCTGGCTTGCCGTGCAGAACGACCAAGTTACCTGTCAGGCTCTATCAGCTTGTCATATTACAGGGGATTGTCCTTGGAATCTAATCTGCTTTAAGTGATTTCGCGGGGTGGTGGTCTATAAATCATCTCTCGGCGGCCCTGACAACGTGAAGGCTTTGGTGGGTAAACAAATCACACTGGTTTTACTTTTCGGGAGGCACCAACTTTGCTTTATCAACTTCTTATTGATTTCAGTGCTCCAAGAGGTCAAAAAAAAATTTTTTGCCTTCTCCTTTACATACAAAAACATTATTAATAGAAGAGCTGTGGGTGGGCTATAGTGTAATTAAGATAAATCCCGAGATTCCCAGGCGAGCTGGGTGGACCGAGAATCCACAGACGCCTGTTTTGAGCGAGACCCCGGTGTTGTTTGGAACTTCCAAAAGGTTAATTTTTCCTCTTTCTGATCAAAATAGAAATTTTATAGATATTAGGAAGCCCCAAGTCAGGCCGGGTGTCCTGGCTCACGCCTGTCATCCCAGCACTTTGAGAGGCTGAGGTGGGTGGATCACAAGGTCAGGGGTTCAAGACCAGCCTGGCCAACATGGTGAAACCCCGTCTCTATTAAACATACAAAAATTACCCGGCTGTGGTGGCACACGCCTGTAGTCCCAACTACTCGGGAGGCTGAGGCAGGAGAATCGCTTGAACCCGGGAGGTGCAGGTTGCGGTGAGGCGAGATCGTGCCCGTGCACTCCAGGCTGGCGACAGAGTGAAACAAAAAAAAAAAAAAAAAGAAAAAGGATTACAAATCGTTCTACTATAAGGACACATGCACACGTATGTTCATTGCAGCACTGTTTACAACAGCAAAGACCTGGAACCAACCCAGATGCACATCAACGACAGACTGGACAGGGAAAATGTGGCACATACACACCATGGAATACTATGCAGCCATCAAAAATGATGGGTTCGTGTCCTTTGTAGGGACATGGATGAACCTGGAAACCGTCATTCTCAGCAAACTGACCCAAGAACAGAAAACCAAACACCACATGTTCTCACTCATAAGTGGGTGTTGAACAATGAGAACACATGGACACAGGGAGGGGAGCATCACACACTGGCGTCTGTTGGGGGGAACTAGGGGAGGGACAGCGGGGGGTGGGGAGCTGGGGAGAGATAGCATGGGGAGAAATGCCAGATACAGGTGATGGGGAGGAAGGCAGCCAATCACACTGCCATGTGTGTACCTATGGAACAATCTTGTGTGTTCCTCACATGTACCCCAAAACCTAAAATGCAATTTAAGAAAAAAAAGAAAAAACCCAAGTCTCTGCAAGGATGTGAAGGAACTCTGGACATACAACCACAACACACACGTGCAGAAACACACACACACACACACACACACACAGAGTCACCGCCCCATGTCAAGCAGATACACGGAGAAGTCACTCACCTCTCACTTGAGTTTGCAAATTTGGAGCTGACTTAATTAATGAAAGCAAAATTCTAACCACAAGGTAACCCGGAGCCAACGAAAACACAAAACCGATATGAGCTTTTCTTCTTTTCCAAAGTCTTATTTTATTTTTAATAATCATTGCAAAGACCGGGGCAAAGCCGCCGGGGCTCACAGCTGTCATCCCAGCACTTTGGGAGGCTGAGATGGTAGAATCACTAAGCCAGGAGTTCAAGACCAGCCTGGGCAACATAGCAAGACCCCATCTTAAAAAAAATAAAAATAAAAATTAGCTGGACCTAGCAGCATAGACGTCAAGTTTCAGCTATTTGGGAGGCTGAGGCGGAAGGATCGTTTGAACCCAGGAGGTTGAGGCTTCAGGGATCCATGATTGCACCACGACACTCCACCCTGGGCCACAGAGCAAGACCCTTTCTGAAAAACACATGTCCGAAACGATTGCAGACACTTATGACGTACAATACCATGTTTCCACGCACGTATATGTCACGTCATAACTGCATCAGGGTAATTATTAGACGCAGCTGCTGAGAAATCTCATTTTCCGGTAGCTGGGGAATATGCATGTTTTTTTTTTTTATTTTATGTTTCCATAAGTTATTGAGGTACACGTGGTAATTCGTTACGTGAGTAACTCCTGATTTGTGAGATCCGGGGCACGCAACACCCGAGCCGTGTACACGGGACCAAATTTGTTTTTTTTTTTACGAGAAGCTGTTTTTCTCCATTCCCCAGGCTGCAGTGCAGTGGCACGATCTCGGCTCACCTAAACCTCCGCCTCCCGGGTTCAAGCGATTCTCCTGCCTCAGCCTCCCGAGTAGCTGGGACGACAGGCGACCGTCACCACGCCCGGCTGATGTTTGTATTTTTAGTAGAAACTGGGTTTCTCCACGTTGGCCAGGCTGGTCTCGAACTTCCGAACTTAGGGGATCCTCCCGCCTCGGCCTCCCAAAGTGCTGGGATGACAGGCGTGAGTCACTCTGCCCAGACCCAAAATACTTAGAAATATTACAGCAAGACACTGTTGTGTGGAATTGCAGTTGCCAAAGTGTAAGACTCATGAATAAAACAGGGACATGAGAAAACAAGGAGGGTTTTTGTTTGTTTGTTTGTTTTTGAGACGGAGTCTCGCTCTGTCGCCCAGGCTGGAGTGCAGTGGCACGATCTCGGCTCACCGCAGCCTCCGTCTAACACGGGGTAGATATCCAGCTTGGAAACGTTTGCAGAAACAGCAGCATGAGCCGTTTTAAACAGGCACCATGACGTGCAGGAATTTATTCATCCCGCTGCCTCTAAGATGACCGAGCCGGGTCCACGTGCCGTCACATTACTCTGAAGGGAAGCACAGAATGATCTCAGACGTCACCGAAGAACTGGGAACGTGTTTTTAAAGACAGGCATTGTAGATACAGACTGTGGGACATTCTTCTGACCGTGTAGAGCGGTTCCTTTGCAAGTCCCTCGTGGAGCTGAGAAATGAGCTTGCAGGAAAAACGCTGAACTCTGCTTCCTGATTTGCGGCGGGCAACGTCGGGATGGATCAAGGAGGGTCACTTCTGCCTTCTCCAGACAATATGGCAAAGTTTTCTAATGAAAAACACATATATGCAGTCTGGGCTTTATGAGTTGGAGTCCACAGACCTGGATTTTTTTTTTTTCTTTTGTTTTTTTTATTTATTATACTTTAGGTTCTGGGGTCCGTGTGCAGATTGTGCAGGATTCTTACACGGGCCATGATGGTTTGCTGCATGCAACCCCCCGTCATCTACATTAGGTATTTCTCCTAATGCTCTGCCTCCATAATACCCCCACCCCCTGCTCTCCCTCCCCTAGCCCCCCACCCCCCAGGCCCCAGTGTGTGATGCTCCCTCCGTGTGCCCATGTGTTTTCACTGTTCAACACCCACTTACGAGTGAGAACATCTGGCGTTTGGTTTTCTGTTCTTGTGTCAGTTTGCTGAGGATGATGGTTTCCAGCTTCATCCGTGTCCCTGCAAAGGACATGAACTCATCCTTTTTCATGGCTGCATAGTATTCCATGGTGTCTATGTGCCACATTTTCTTTATCCAGTCTGTCATAGATGGGCGTGTGGGTTGGTTCCAGGTCTTTGCTGTTGTGAACAGTGCCGCAGTGAACATACGTGTGCCTGTCTCTTTATAGTAGAACGATTTATAATCCTAACAACCCCGTCAAAAACTGTGGTAAGGATATGAACACACAGTTTACAAAAGAAGACATCCGTGAGGCCAACAAACATATGAAAAAATGCTCATCATCGCTGGTCGTTAGAGAAATGCAAATCAAAACTACGCTGAGATACCATCTCACGCCAGTTAGAATGGCGATCATTAAAAAACAGGAGACAACAGATGCCGGAGAGGATGTGGAGAAATAGAAACACTTTTACACTGTTGGTGGGAGTGTCAATTAGTTCAACCATTGTGGAAGACAGTGTGGCACTTCCTCAAGGATCTAGAAATAGAAATTCCATTTGACCCGGCCATCCCACGGCTGGGTATATACCCAAAGTATTATAAATCAAAACAGAGGTGGATTTTTTCCCCCCTTGGGCTTGTTTTCGGAATGGTGACTTTAGGATGCTGTATATTTTGCTCTCTGCTTTTCCAACGGCCCCTGTGGCTTTCACGGTTCCTCTGCAAGGTCATGCAAATCTCTCTGCCCCCCGGGGGGTCCCCGGCGTGTAAGAGTGGAGGCCAGGGATCCCTGGGGGGACCCTTTTCTGGAGGACAATGGAAATTGTTTTGAATGGGAGCTTCCAACAGAGAAGCCAGGCCTCTTGCATATTAATCGACCTCTTCTCAGGAAAGACAAATACGACAGGAAGAGTAGAAGGAATTAATTTACAAGCAGCCTTGGGGAAGGCTTTTAGAATGTACAGGGGAGAAGAGGGCAGGTTATTTACTCGTAATACGGAATTTTATCACATTTTCATTCCCAGGGTTCTGGAAAAAAAAAACAAAACAAAAAAAACTGGAAGTCACAATCGCTGATTATTCCTAAAGTAATGATTCCCGTACGTCTGGGGCTGCATTTATATTTGAAATATAATTTGCAGGAGAGGCAGGAGGAGGGAGGGTGGGAATGACTCGTTAGCAGGAGCCCGGGCTCCGGAAGGCAGAGCTGTGACTTTTAAGGGTGACACGGAGGCCGTCTGCCCAGGTCACTGGGAACTGCTTTGATTTTGCATAAAGTGTCGTTCGCCTCCCCACCGCGGGGCCCGTGAGGCCTTTGAGCTGCGTGGGTGGTTTTCGTTTGGTGGAACACAGAGTTTCATCTCTTCGTGGGGCCAAAGTGTTACACGGTGTTGCTGGCTCCCAGCAAGATGGAAAGGAAAAAAACACAAGAGGGGAGGGGAAGGGAGGGGAGGAGGGGGAGGGGAGAGGGGAAAGAGAGGGAAAAAGGAGGGGAGGGGAGAGAAGAGACAAGGAAAGGAAGAGAAAAAGAAGGGAAAAGAAAGGGAAAGGAAAAGGAAAGGAAGGGAAGGGAAAAGGAAGGAAGGAAGGAAGGACAGAGAGGTGGTAGTGGGGTGGGATTGTTTCTTGGCCTTCATCTTTGACTACCTGGGGGTTTGGGATCTCATATCCTCCCCCTCCAACAGATACTGTGAAAAGTAAATGAGTTAATACAGGAAAAGCCCTTGGAGTGCAAGGTACAGAGCCACCCTCAAATGGTAATTGTTAATGAGTATTTAAGGATGCCATGTATTGTGAAACTACTATAAAGGTGGATAGGTATCATTATGTGTTTGTCAAAACCTAGACAATGTACACCACCAAGAGTGAACCCTAAGGTAAACTATGGGCACTGAGAGATAATGTATCCAATGTACGTTTAAGATTGTAACAAGTATACCACTGTGGTATAGAGTGACAGTGGGGCATATTCCATGGAAACAAGGGATATATACAACTCTCTGTTCTTTCTGCTTAACTTTGCTGTGAACCTAAAACAGCTCTAAAAAAAAAAATTTAATAAAAGGTGCTGTGTCATTTTTTCAATTATTGACACGTTACACAGTTGTGCAGCACTTTACAAGATTCAAAAACCCCATGAGCCCATTATATTATCTCAGACTACCCTCACAACTTTGAACTGAGCAGGGCAAAAGCACTGGCATGGCTGTTTTACAGATGCTGAAACTCAAGGATTTTAGTAGAGAACATGAGATACCATTGAAAAAAATCTAGTCCTAAATTTTCTGATTCAGGATCCTGTGTGTAACAGACTTCCTTCCTCCATTTAATACCCACTATTTAACAAAAACAAAAAAGAAAGAGAAAAACCCCACTATTCAGTTTTTAACTTGGTTAGTTGTTTTGCAAGTAAGCATTCATTCACATCATCTACTTGTTTCTAATCACTTGAAACAGGCACAAGTCCCCAAAATAAGTTGGTACGTTAGAGTAAATAATTTCCACGATTATTTAAGCAACATGTCAGCTTATCTCAGAGCAGCAGCTGTCCTATGGTGTCAAAATGAGGTGGGTGTGGTGTCAAAGGAGTTACAAGCTGTAACACTTTTAGATTTCCACTAATATGTGACAGAACTTACAATAGGGAACTGTTTCACCCTGCAGTTCAGGCATTAGTTTTCACAGTTCTAGAGATTTAAAAAAGTGTTTTTCTGGTAAGACCTCACTTGATCATCACAACTCTGTGGAAAGCCAAGTATGGTTTCCATTTTATAGGAATGGAAACTGAACTGCCTGAGATTAGGGGACTGCCACACAGCTGGAGAAGGAGCTGGGCCAGACCTTGCCAAAATCTTGAGTTCCATTCAGTGGAAAGTCTGTGAAGTTCTTGACTGCTGCTGTCCAAATATGCCTGCTTCCAAAGAAGAACCTACTGAAGGCTTCACAGTTTTACAGGGGTTTGTTAAATTCTGCTTTCAATGTGTGTGTGTGTGTGTATGTATATTTTGGCCTGTAACACTGAACTACTGATGTATCTATCCATCCAGGATCTTTTCCACTCAGAAATTTTTTTTTTTTATAAAGCCATTTGACAAACATATTTCAAGATGAAAAATACACTGAAGTTATTTAAGAACATTTTTCTCACGTCTAGAAGAAAAAAAAGAAAAAAACATTTAAAAAACATTTTTGCACACTGCTGATCCTGCACACATTGAGCAAGCGGTTTTTTGTCTTCTTTTTTTTTTTTTTTTGGAGATAGAGTCTTGCCCTGTCTCTGAGGCTGGAGTGCAGTGGGCAATGGTACAATCTTGGCTCACTGTAACCTCCACCTCCCAGGTTCAAGTGATTCTCTTGCCTCAGCCTCTCGAGTAGCTGAGATTACAGGCACCCACTACCAAGTCTAGCTAAGTTTTGTATTTTTAGTAGAGATGGGGTTTTGCCATGTTGGCCAGGCTGGTCTCAAACTCTTGACCTCAAGTGATTCGCCCACCTTGGCCTCCCAAAGTGCTGGGATTACAGGTGTGAGCCACCGTGCCCAGCAAAGCAAGAGTTTTAAACACTGTAGATTGGGGCCACTGGACCACTGCTATACAAAATATATTTCATATTTTTGTTTATTCCTGAGAGAAGGTGGCAAGGAGAATCTTGGTAATGGGGTATTTTGGGGGCTTATGACAGATAAGCCAGCTGCACTTGAAAGATAGCTAGGCCAATGGACTTAGCATAAGAGCAGATGTGTCAGTATCCCAGCCAGGGCAGCAAGATGGGGCTGTGACCACATCCAAGTAAAGAATCAAGGGCAATCCACTCTCGAGGCCTGCTGGCAAATTGCTCATTGTCCCATGGATCCAGTGCAAGGAACTGAAAATCAAACAAAAAACCCAGTACTTTGGGCAGAAGCTGCTATAGGGATCAGAATAAAATGTAGGAAATTTTTAACATCCTTAAAGGGATACAAGAAAACAGTTTCTATGAAAAGGAAGAGAATATAAGTAAACTAAAGAAATGAGAGGTAAAGGAAGGTCAGTGAAGTAAGTTCTAGAAAATTAGAAGTGCAATGAGAAAATCCATATTGGAAACAGGAAGCAGCAGAATGACACTAAAAATTAAGCCAGTCATGTAGAGATTAAACTTGAAGGTTTCCTAGCATGAAAAGTCACTGGATAGACTACTTCCAGATTGAGGTAATTTTCTTTCTGAATTATAGGGATAAACTGAAAAACACAAGCACCCAGGCAGAAAAACAAAATCTACAAGAGAACAAAAATTAGCCAGGTCTTAGACTTGTCTTTTGCTGTAATGCCAGAAAACAACAGAACAGCATCAGTGGGCTTTTCAAAGAAAAGTGTGACAAGCATTGTAAGCCTAGTCGACTTTCACGCATGAGTTAAAGAGAAGAAACCAGAAGAGGGGCAGCTGAGGACGGTCACGTAGAGCAGCCATCAGCCCAGGTTGCGTCATTCATTAGTTTGTATTCAAAATGAGGAAGGAACCATCACTATTTTTTTCTACCATGGCCTCCAAACTCTGAAGTCCTTAATTTTGGTATGATTCTTCTTTAGCTAGACTGTCTTCAAATAATTTTTTTTTTTAAAGAAGAGCACGTGTATATGCATCTTCTGAGTCCTCGAACATCCGGAATGCTTGCCCAGCAAGCACCCCTTGCAACTCCCTGCCTATGAATTCCTCCCCTTCAATCTGTGCCTTTTACAATAACAAATTTATATGTTCCCAGAGCCTGGAATACACTGGATGTTAACACACACCAGTGATTTGCACAAGTCAAAGGGAAATCTGTATACACTATTTTAGAGGAGTATATTTGTACTAGCCTTTCTTCTTTTTTGGTAAACTACTCTAATCATTCCCAGTGTCCTCACTCCTTGATCTATTTTTTTTCCCCCAGGAAATTTAGGAATCTTTCACTAGAAAATAACATAGATAAAATTACAGGTTGAAATTCGGATTTTATTTCAAAATGATAAATAAACCAAGGCATAGTTCTGACCAGGTATTATGTCTGCAGGGCTTGTGAAGTTAGAGAAACAGTCCAGGAGGGCTCCAGTCAGACCCAGAATGACACCAACCACACTTGTGACTGGCAGAGATAGCCTCTTTGATCTTCAGGAATTTTTAAAAGTTCTCCATCCTAATTTCTGAATATCATAAAAAGTAAAAAGTACTTTCTTTTTATTTTTCCTTTGAAAATGTTTTTAGTGGCAAACAGGACTAAGTAAGTTTTCCTTACTTCATTTTTATAAGCATAGTAGTTATATGTCAATTTACTTAAAATTAGAGAGGGAAAACCCCAGAGACCTGAGTGGCACTGCTCATCCACTGAAGGCCCACATAAACAGGTACTCATATTCATGTTATCATGTCTACAAATAGCAATAAAATGATGTCTGTAAATCGGAAGTACAGCAGTAGCAGTTCATACATATTTGATATGCTTTCACACAAGGATTCAGTAAACAATAAATATAATTTCCCCTCTTCAAAACAAAAAAGGGATTTATAGGGGAAAAGGGTTAATTTACTTGGGGTTTATCAGCACACCATTTTTAATGTGCTTTGAAAGAATTAAAAACCATGAAACTGTATTCATTGAATACTGGTCCATAGTTACATTTTTTTCTTTTAACCTGGCTTAAATACACACATCATGGCTTTCTATTAAAATCTTTAAATCTATGGGGATGTGTGGTAGGTAAGACTATATTAAAATTTTTTCGTCATTAACAATTTCATTAAATGAAAAAAAAAATCTGCCATTTCCCTTAAATGTTAAGTTCAAGCCTGATCTAAGCTGCTGTGTCCTGTGAAATGAACCTAATTTTCCAAGTGAATAGGAACGCCTGAGTGGCCATTTAGAGTGCTGCATATTCCTTCCCTCATGATTCCTGCTGGGTCCTCTTCGCTGAGGCTTTTCCCTGAGTCATATATTTACTGGAAAGGCTACCTAGAGGAGGGGAAGAAACAAAATCCAATATAAATGAAACAAGCCTCACTTTATGACCAAAGCCATAAAATTACTTCTTATTGTTAGTCACAAAAGCTTCATACTAGAAGGTCACTTGTTTTGAATCAAGTAATAAGACTAGATATTAAAAAGTATATACGCACATGATCTATTAAATATAAGCTTAGTCAAAATTCTTTCTGAATGCAGACAAGTTCCTAGAGCGTTATCATTTTAATACATTTACATATTCACTATTTCCATGTTGGTACAGAGGACCAGAAACCTGAGGTTCTGCCTTGTATAATTCAGTATCTTCATTTGCAACCAAACACAATAGACTGCAAAGAATTATCTGGCCAGAAATAAATATCTTAGATCATTATTCTGCAGATATGAAGCTGTGGATGGTAATCATTGCAGTAATAACTTACTGGTATAAAAGGAAAAAAAGAAATTTATTATATTTACAGGTAGAGGACATGAATGAGGATTAATGATTAAAACCAATACCACAGAATAGTTATTACATTTTGTTCTGGAGTTGAACAAATAGATCAATGAGAAAAATGAAGAGACCTGAGAAATTCTTAAGTGATTATATATAACAAAGTAGTACATAATGAAGATTGCATTTCAAACTAATAGGGGAAAGTATGAATTATACAATAACTGGTATTATGTCAAATAAGTAATTTTGGAGGGGGGAAAAAGGGAGGTATTTCCTTCCTCACACCATATCCTTCTTCTCTACCTATTTCAAAGTGAACTACAGAATTAAATGTAACTATAAGAAAGTCAGATTATAAGAAATAGTGAGTATTTAGATAATCCTGGGGTAGGGTAAGAAAGCGATTCCTAAGCACACTACCATACTTAATGAACTTATAAGTCAATAGAGAAAAGATGAACACCAACAGATAACTAGGTAATGAAACTATACAAAATAGAAAAGAAAAATGGCGTAAGCATATGAAAAAAATTCAATATCAAGGGTGATCAATGAAATTAGCAAGGAAGATCAGGAGGAGTTGGGTAGAAATGCTGCTAAATAAATATTCATAAAAACCTTACAATTTAACAATGCAAACAAAAGTCCAAAACTCATGACATGACCAAGTATATAAGGAACTATGCACGTAACAGAATATTAGGTACACACAGAGTATTTCTCATAATAATATGAGAAAACAAGGTATAAAACTATATAAATAGCATTTTCAAAAAACTAAAAAACACCCCACCAATCATGTATTTGGTGCCTCATTTTCTTTACCTGTAAAAGGAGGACAATAATATCTGTCCTCTTGAAGTTATTGTGAAGATTAGCTGAATACATGCAAAGCAACTGGAAAGTACCTGGCACACAGAAAATGCCTAGTAAACGTTAACTATTATTACATTAATGTAAAAAGACAGGAAAACTTTAGCCCCAAAGCCTAAACAGTAGTTAATGCTAGAATGGAGTATAGGTGGTTTTTATTTTCTTCATTTTACTTAACAATACTTTCTAAATTTTCCATAGCAAACATATTAAGTATGCAAATAAAAACATTCCCTAAACACATACTTTTCAAAGCAGGACATCTTGATAATCAAATCACAACGAAAAATATCAGCCAGGGAATTCAGTAAGAAATTTCACTCAGGAAGAAACAAAGTACTCTATTATTCTACCACTGTATTATTTATGCCACAGAGTGTCTATTGGTCTACAGGCTCCCATCTTTGATATTGTGACCTGCACATAGTATTGAGATAAACCTTTTCAGCTGGGCAAGGTGGCTCACGTCTGTAATCCTGGCACTTTGGGAGGCCAAGGCAGGGGGATTGCCTGAGCACAGGAGTTTGAGACCAGCCTGGGCAACACAGTGAAACCTCCTCTCTACTAAAATACCAAAAAAAAAAAAAAAGTTGGGTGTGGCAGCATATACGCCCATAGTTCCAGATGCTTAGGAGGCTGAGGCAGAAGAATTGCTTGAACCCGGGAGGAGGAGGTGCAGTGAGCCAAGACTGAGTCATTGTACTCCAGCTGGGGCAACAGAGCGAGACTCTGTCTCAAAAAAAAAGGGTAGCAGGCTTTTCACTAGAGGGGAAAAAGCTCAGATCACTACCTCATACTTTATACACATATAAACTCTAGATGGATTAAAGATTTAAATAGAAAAATAATTTTGAAGTTGTTAGAAGAAAATAGAGATGCATATCTTTATGCCCTCAGGTTACAAAAGAATTTCTTAAAGATGACACTAAATTATGAACCATATGATGATGAAAACTAATTATGGAAAGTTAATAATTTGATTATCTCAAAATTAAAAACAATGGCAATACACACAAAAAGTTAAACAGAAGATATACTGGAGGTAGACACTTGAAATTTATCAGTATTCAGAATAAATGAAGAACCTTTAAAAATTAATAGGAAAATGATAATTAAATGGGAAAATAGGCAAATGATTTGGACAGACAATTCACAGAAGAGGAACTCCAAAAAGCCAATAAATATGTAAAAAGGGCCTGTAATCCCAGCACTTTGGGAAGCTGAGGCTACTAAACTACCACCAAAAAAAATTACCACCAAAGTAGTTTTCATCCATCAGATTTGCAAAAATGAAAATTCTGACAAAAAAGTCAAGTATTTGGAAGGATATATAGAAGCAGGAGAATTGCTTGAACCTGGAAGGCAGAGGGTTGCAGTAAGCTGAGATCACACCACTGCACTCCAGCCTGGGCAACAGAGGGAGACTTTGTCTCAAAAAAAAAAAGGAGGGGGGGGGCGGGGGGGGGACTAGAAGGAGACTTAATCTTATAATATGGATGTTTCTAGGGCTGAGAAGGGCATGACAGAGGAAATGAGCTTGGAGATGGTACTCAGTGCACTTCTACCACCTCAGGGACAGGTATTTTAAAAAAAAAAAAAAAAAAAAAAAAGACTGAGCCAGGCGCGGTGGCTCATGCCTGTGAGCTACTTGGGAGGCTGAGGTGGGAAGACTCCCTGAGCCCAGAAGTTCGAGGCTGCAGTGAGCTTTGATTATGCCACTGTACTTCTGCCTGGGTGACAGAGTGAAAGCCCCTCTCTAAAAGAAAATGAAAATTGAAAAACAATGCCAATTCTCTAGAAGGTAAGTTGGTTATTGTTATACCACTACTTGTACCTGTTTCTGTTTTTCCAAAATGTTAAACACTTTGGTAAGTATAGTACTAGCAGGTTTTTACTAAACTTACTAGTGTTATACTTTTTACTTAGCATTTAAACATATAATCTACTATATCAGAAAAATCTTCACTATACCTGAATATAAAATATTTGCATGTAAAAAAAACAAAAGTACTAGAAATAACACATGAATGAATTTTTATATAATATAGAGGAATAACATGAAATTTATACAATTTGGTAAGCATGATTTGAAACTAGCAAAAGTTGGCTAGATCACACTATTAAAACAAACAGTCATCTGTATGGCAAACACATCTAAGTGAGGTTAAAAGAATAATAAACTGGGCAGAGTGGAGTGGTTCACGCCAGTAATCCCAGCACTTCTGGAAGCTGAGGAGGGAGGATGGTCTGAGCCCAGAAATTCAAGACCAGCCTGGGCAACACGGCGAGACCCCATCTCTACAAAAATAAAAAAAATTAAAAACCAGCTGAATGTGGTGTCACTCGCTTATGGTCCATGCTACTTGGGAGACTGAGGTGGGAGGATTGCTTGAGAGTTCAAGGTTGTAATAAGCTATAATTGAGCCCCTGCCAACCAGCCTGGGTGACAGTGAGACCCTGTCAGGAATATTCCAATACAAAAGTATAAAGACATAAATATAAAGAAAGATAGATGAAATCATGTAAAAAAAAATGGTAGAGTTCAACGGTCATCATAAATTCAAGCAGACGCATGCAAAATGAAAAAAAGACTATCCCAATGAAGTCGGGGTATGGGAAACAATGTCACTGACTCTCTGGGATTGTCAATAATCACAATTTGGGAATATTGGCTTCACTCAAAATGTGCACACTTTTTAACCTATAATTCTTATGAGTGGGAATTTATCCTGATGAAATGGACAAATATGCAAATATTCATTAGAGTGTTTTATAAAAATGGGGCTCTTCCAACTTGGGTCCATGTGTTCCTGAGCCTACTTGTCAGGGCATGTAGGTAAGGATAGTTTTTTTTTTTTTTTTTTTTGTGATGGAGTCTCGCTCTGTTGCCCAGGCTGGAGCTCAGTGGCTCAATCTTGGCTCACTGCAACCTCCACCTCCCGGGTTCAAGTGATTCTCCTGCCTCAGCTTCCCGAGTAGCTGGGATTACAGGTGCACACTGCAATACCCAACCAAATTTGTATTTTTAGTAGAGACAAGGTTTCACCACATTGGCCAGGGTGGTCTCGAACTCCTGACCTCAGGTGATCTGCCCACCCTGGTGTCCCAAATTGCTGGGATTACAGGCATGAGCCAATACGCCTGGCTGCAAGGATAGTTTTAAGAGAGTCAATTTCCAGCTCCTCAACTTCCATATGTACTCTTTCTTAAAAATTATATGCCTGTGAATGCCTTTGTGGTCAAGGCTTAGGCTGGTTTTCAGGAATCACTCCAATTATTCTTTCTAACTCCCCTTTGACAATTATTCACCTACTTTACAAAAGAATTGAATATCTTCTAACCAGTCAAATCTTACTGTGGTGTATTGCCATAAGGCAAAAAAAACCTGGGGAAGAGGAGAAGCAAACAAAAGCTGATATCTGTGGTGAATGTAAATGCTTCTAAGAAAAATCCAAATTTTTAGCTTTTACATTGATAGTGGATGATCATTACAAATAATTTTTGATGATACATCACTGTGATTTTTGGTCATGTAATTAAGAAGGAATCATAATAATTGAATGGCACTATTGTAATATATCTTATATTCCCAAACTCTTAAAGTATTTCTATTATTTTTAACTTGCTATCATAAAGAATACTGAGGTTTTTCTATTTTATCAACTATAAAAATCAAAAAATTAGGGACAGAAAAGGAACAGTCTCACTCATGCAATAAATAATAATGACTCAAAAATACATGAATGTATAGGGGAAAAATCCCATTTTTCTTATTAAATGAAAGTTGTTTTCAGTATATAAACATAAAAAGTAATTTTTAATTAAAATGTGTAACATTTGTTTTGATCAATTATATATTCTAATAATTGTGAAAACTCAATGTAGAAGATATTTTCATCCTTTGAGATTAATAAAAAGCTTAAAAATTCAATTTATAGAAAATAGGGTCTAGCTTGTCACCCCTGTCATTATTGTTGCAGATAAGCTACTCAATAAAATACATGAAAATATGTGTAATAAAAATATATCACCTCAGGGAGAAGTTCAAGCAAACAAAATATATAATCTCATGCTTAAATTCTGCAGAACAAGTACAACAAAGGAAATCAAGGGGGAAAGGGAAATGATATAACATTTTTGTCTGTTAAAGAAGAGCTGAGCTCTATATAAATGATGGTGGGTATGAAAAAGCAATGATATTTATACTTCGGTTGATACATTTAAGGCTGATTTAAAAGTTTTATTTTAAAACGTTAATATTTACAGCCTCCCTCCCCCAAGAAATTACATGCTTTGCAACTACAATGAAAGATTTAGATATCAACTTTAAAAATGTACAAGGATATATAGATGGGCTTTCAATATTTTGGGAGAGAATATGTAATCACAAGTTGTGAAGACACTTGGTATATCAAATATGTGAAAACAGCCAGTCCACTAATAAGACATGATTAAATAAACAATGGTATATTAATACACTAGCATATCCAAAGAAGCGTATCAACGAGAATGATCTATATTCACTAACACTGAGATCTCCCCATACTATTTTTAAAAGTATTTCTGTTTAAAACTTATATCATAAAGATCACTGTTTTTTGTTTTTTAAAATAGGGAGGCTTTAAAATTCTGATCAATGATAAAAGCTGTAAAAGAATACATTACCGTGAAGGCGAAAATACATCCACCAATCTCTTACAGCATCTCAAATTTTTCAGATTTCAAGCCATAAGATATTAAAATGGAATAAAAGAAAAGACAGAGGTAGGTTTTCTTTTAAAGTAATTTACCAAAAAAAGGGTAGGAAGATTAAAGAATAGAAAAAACATTAGTTTTCTGAGATTCTAATACTGAATAAATTGTCATACATAAACCAGAGCAATTAACATAAGCAGAAAAATCAGTTTATCACTGTGGTACCACAATCTCTACATACTTTTGTTTTCTTAGAAATTTCCATTATTTATTTGTCCTATAAGTTAGAAGAGATAAATTACAGCAAGTGTTTCTGTTAACCATAGTAACAAAGGGCAGTGATAATTTATTGAGTGATGAGATGCGTTGGATGCTGTGTTAAGTGCCTTATCTCTATATGAAGTTAATCCTTACAATTGTCCTGTGAGGTTTTAGCACCAATTTACCAAAAAGGAAACTGAGGCACAGAGAGGTTGCATAACTTGACAAAGGTCACGGAACTAGTAAATAGTTGGGCTGGATTTCAAACTCAAGTGTCTCACTCTAAAACTCATGTTCTTGCCCATTCTCCTGCTTTGTCTTTTTATTCCTTCCAAATAAGTTCACCTGTAATCAATAAAACCTACTGAATATCTAAGGCATTGTGTGCGAAGGGGGAGGGGGAGAAGTAACAACGAAGAGCAAGGACATTCATGGGACTTTCTATCTATTATGATCTCTTTTGGGAGTTAAGAACTATATGCAGCCTAGAGGAAAGGATGGAGGTGTAGGTATCAGGAGAGGAAAAAGAACTTGACTGAGTGCCTACTATGGGTGGTACTTTAATCTTCTTAGCACGCTATAAGATAAATGGTGTTAACACCAATTTTATAGATGAGACATCTTAAGCTCAGAGAAACTACATCTCTTGCCTAAGGTCAACACACCATGTATGAAAGAAGGGGCTGTCCATATCAACATGCTCTCTTGAGAAATTACAAGTGGGTCAAAGATATATTTAGTACTATGGAAGGGAAGAGCTGTGGGGAAATTAATACTACTTACAGGTGAGTTACAGTTCACATTTATAACAACATAGATAATTTGGATACGTCTATCATGGATAACTAGACAGTTATATCATCTGTCATAACACTTACTTGGAAGAGTCTAATTTATTGGATAAGATAGATTTTAACCACCTTTCTGGTATAAAGTAACATAATTATTGCAATACATTTTTCCTGTAGTAAATACATTTTTTCCAGTTGCTCAAAAGATTTATAAGTATTTAGATCTTTTACTCAGAAGATAATTACAGAATTCCTAACTTATTGTCAATGCCATTTCTAGGTATATGCCTAGCATCTATATTTCCCTCAACTGAACAATGCTGGCACTGGAAGACTTGGTGATACCCTGAAGGAATAATAACACCACCAGGAACCTTTGCTTTGCTCTCACTATATGCAGGCACTGTTCTAGGTACTTCTACGTGGATTTTTCCCAACATCCCTGTCAGGTATTATTATGATCCTCTTTTTACACATGAGGAAACTGAGGCATATGGAGGATAAGGCAGTCTCTCAGGATCACAAAGCTAGAAATCACAGCCACACAATCTTAAACACTATGCTACATTATTCTCCACAAAACAAACATCTTGGCTATTCAAGAATTAGCTTTTTCTTATATAAAATGTTTAGAAAGTATCTGCTCAAGGCTGAAGCTACGGCCAGGTGTGGCGGCTCATGTCTATCATTTTAATATTTTGGGAGGCCAAGGTGGGAGGATCACATGAGGTCAGGAGTTCAAAACCAATCTGGGCAACATAGGGAGACCACATCTCTACAAATCGGTAGGCTGGGGTGGGTTGGTTTCGAAGCGGCCACCTTGTCTCCACATGGTAGACATAATGAACCTTTTAAAATAGGATTCAGATAATATTACTCTTTGGCTCACAACTCTACAATAGTCTCTCATTTCACTTGGGGAGGTGGGGACAACAAAAACGGTCACTACCACTGCTGAAGGCGCTTCATAACCCAGATCCATCCACCCTCTGACTTCACCTCCACCACTCACTCAACCCTCCTGCCTGTTCCACTCTTTCCTTTTATTTATTTATTTATTTTTTAATTTCTTTATCTCTCAAGTTTCCAATCCTGTTCCACCCCTGCCACACTGCCTCAGTAATGCTGCAGGACAACTCTGAGTTTACCAGTCTAATGCCAATTTCCCCTTATCTGGCCCCTTTGTTTCATGTGATTCTTTATTTAAATGTTACTTTACCAGAGAGGCTGCCTCTTTATCCCTTTTCTTGCTTTGTTATTTATTCCTAGCATTTGTCACCACATGACATACTATCTCTGTATCTCTTTATTGTCTACCTCTTCTGAGAAAGATGCAGAGTAAATGAGAGAAGGGGATTTGGTTGTTCGCTACTGTATCTACAGTGTTGAAGCCAGCGTCCTGAACTTAGAAAGGGAGGGAAAGGCTGGATAACTATTTGTTGAAAAAATGAATAAATGAAGTAGCTGAGAGGTAAGAGTCGGGCTCAGGTTAAAAGTTACTTTTTTTCCCTTACTTTGTGTGTGGCAAATACTCTCCAGGAGGAGAAAACACTGCTGGCAAGACAGTAGCAAGTTCAAAGCAGCAACAAAAAGCACAGGACTAGAACAAATAATTGAAGACTCTGGTTGCCACTCACAGGTGGTAAAACATCACTTGGAACATTTACAAAACACACAGGCCCATGCTTAACCACTGAAGAATTAGCTTTAGGAAGTAAAGGTAGAGGATGGGCAACTGTGTGTTTTAAAGTTCCACCAAGTGATTCTGATGTCCAATCCCTGTGAAAAACACATATCCATAGAGTCTCAGAAGGCATGTGGTAAAGTATGCAGTAAATAAAATAATACACATTTGTTTTTCTTTTAAAAACCCACATACCTGACTGGGGACTCAAAAATATTGTTGTTTTTTGTTTCTTTTTGTCTTCATGTAAAAGCACTGCCTAAAAAATGAAATAGACTGGTTTACAATATCGAAAAGAAAAGCATCTGAAACAGCGTTAAAACTGAAACCATATCCAAGGAGAGCTGAAATAAGGCAAGTGGGTGGCAGAATTTTGCAAGTTAACTGAAAAGCAAGACCATATGCAGGAGTTCTGAAACAAGGCCCTGCCATCTGGTGCCCAGCAAGCCTCATCATGCACCGCACACACGCAGCACAGACAAAAAGAGCACTGCAGGTCAGCCAGAAGGAGGGCCCAGGCTGCCACCACGGTGCCCAGGACCTGGCGCAGAGCTGAGAGCACTCAGGGAGCATCTCTTGAGTGAACAGATGACAGACACGCCTCCTTCTTCATTTAAGCTAGGTTTACCTGAACAAATAGACCAGTTGGTCTCAAAGGGACAGGTGAGGGGGATCCAAACATACAATCTGATTTACACCTTCCTAAAAAAGAAATTAGCACTTTTTGTTCCAATTTAAATTTAAAGCAGTAGCCCTGTTTTCAAACTTTCAGAGAGAGACTTTCTGTTGGTGTGACAGAAGCTCCACTCAGTATATTGTGTGGACAAAGAGGCAATATATCTGAAGAAACGAGAGAGCGGCGTAATTTTTAGACAGGAAGAAGGAGCTGATTATTTTTTAACTGTCACCAAAGGAAATTCCCTATATCTATCCCCACGCCTCCACTGGCATTTCACTTTTAAAATATGATGACTACTAACTATAGTATGTCAAGACTACATTCTGAAGGGACCACATTTCTAGAGAAGCGCTTTTCCTTATGTTTGATAATCCCCCTGCCACCAGGACTCCCCTTTCTTTTTGAGTTGCTGCTGCCGCCACAGGCTGCCAAAATCACTGGTCTAACTGTTGTGAGGGCTTCCCTAGCAAACAACTTAAAACTTGCTGCTAGCGAGAAAAAAGAAATTCATCAAAGCTGGGGCAAATCCCCCACTTTGTTGAACCAAAAAGGAAGACTGTAATAATGTTTCAGTCATGAGTCATCAACACAGGCCTTGAGTAATTTTGGGAATACTATTTAAAACTTACCTATACGATTTACAGTTTCCTTAATTGTAAAACTATGGATATTAATATCACCACATTTAATGAAGCTGTTGCAAAAATTAAATGAAATTATCCATGTAAAGTACTTAAAATAGTGCCTAACTCATAATGAATGCTCAATGAATGTTAGCAACTATTATCATTGTAGTTTCTTTTAAATACATTTTCCTCTTATAACAACAAAAGAAAATCACTTTATTCTGGTGTATGTCCACGTGAGCTAGCTAAAGCTGTATCTTTCATATACATTTAAACCCTACTCTAAAAATAACAAATAAAAATTTTAAAATATTTTTCTTTTCATATAGAGCTCCTTTAAAAAAGAATGAGTATGATCTAAAAATCTCCTGTCTTAAAACAAGAAGATACACTATATTGCTGAATGTGATAAAATAAAATGGAAGAGAGGTATTCTTGTTCCAAGAACTATACATGTGGAGTATTTTAAGGAAACTATGAAGCAGCTGATATTTTATGCTGTCCACAAACATATATATACAACTGAGGATAGCGACAGGATTAACTACTTTAATTAAAAAAAAAAATTACTTCCCAAGATTTCTGTGCTTACCAAATTTTATCACTTGTACTGTTCTGAGAAGTGAGAATGTAAATTGCTTTGTAAATCATTACTTATTATACGCACAAGATATTCTTACAGTTAGTAGTCTGTTAAAAAGGTGCCCACAATAGACATTTCACCCAGTTAGCAAAAATGGCCAATTTGTATTTAACAACTCAAAGGGGCAAGGTTTGTGGTTGGTGTTGTACTAATGACTGCTATAGATATTTTCTTCATCATAAGAATAATCATGCTCACTTGTAGAAAACTGAAATGACTAAATCTACAGAAAAAAAATCTTCCATAATTCCCCTCTGCAGATACACCCACTGCTAACTGTGCAGCCTACTTCTTTCTGTTCCCTTTTCTATGCATGTGCTTGGGTGTGGCTCACCTGTGTACAGAGCATGGTGTCCTGAGATAACTTGAGCTACTGCCTCCCCCTGTGATTTGACTTCACATCTACATATACTAAGTAGCAAAGCTCAAGTTGCAGCTTCTTTTCTGGTCACTGAGGCTACATTTGCAGGTACCAGGGATGACTACACTTTCACTTCACTAATAATCTTAGAAAAGTCCACTAAATGACTCTCATAAGACTCTAAATAAAGCCAGGAATAAGTATTTAAAATATATGAAGGATCAACATTAAAGGAGGGGGAAGGGATTTTACTTTCTTAAAAACAAAGTCTTTTTTGAGTGAATATACTGATAAAGAAAAAGATGACTAAAACAGTAAAGAGCTCTAAAAAGGAGATTTCCCTTGAGATGTTAGAGCGAGCATCAAGGTGTGATAGGTGTCCATACCTGAAGAGCCTTTAAACTGTGGGCATTCCTTTTTAATGTGCCCTTCTCTTCCACAAATAAAACAGCGTTTTTCTCTTAAGTCTTTGTCATCCTGTCTCTTCCATTTTTCCACTGGTGGCCTGAGGATCTTCTCCCTCCCCAGGTCAGCAGCTGCCCGCACTGGCTTGGCTTTCTGAGGTGTGCACTGCGTGGGCTTATCTTCTTTTATTGACACCTCCCTTTCTGTGTACTTGTGAATTTCTTTGTCCTCTTTGCTTCTTTTTTCTTTGTTCTCAGGGTATCTTTGGTTCAGGGCATCTTCCTGATCTCGCCGCCGTCTCACTCTGCAGAAAGATATATTAGTAGCAAAAAATCTAACCAGAAGCCTAACAAATTATTAAGGCAATTCCCAAATTATTAAGGCAATTCCAGACTTCAGAGATAACCAGGAATAGAAGGTATTAAAGGGAAAAGCAAGAACCTAAATGAAAAAGCATTTTCTCTATTAAGAAGCTCCCTCAGGGTTTACAAGTACAGTTTTTCATTTTCATTTTCAAAGTTGCTCTAGTGCTGAAAAACCAGTATCTGCAATTAGTGGTGGCTCCTTGATTGAATGCCCACTCTGACACTGATGTAATGAAAGACAAATCATCCTTGCAATGATTTATTGAACGGCCTTTCTGTCACATTAGCATTCTTTACTAGGCACTGGAAATTTGAGATGTGAAGACTTAAATTCACAAAGGAACAATGGTTATGAGATTTATGTTCTTAAAATGTCAAAATCATTTCTCCCTTTTCCTAATAATCACTGATTTTTGAGTAATTAAAAAAAAGAACTGAAAAAAAAAGCTTACCAAATTCCAGATGGTAATCTAATTTGAGCACCATGTTTTTAAATGTTACGGTACAGTTAAAAACACCACCACTACCACCCAAAAAGTGTCCTAGGCAAGCAAGCAAAAACATGCCTCTCTTGCCTCCCCATAAACACCACCAGAAGAAAGCATGGTGAACAAACTGCGTGGCTTACCTCCTCACAGCAATTATTAAGGGTTAAATGGAATACAAACAAAGAGTGCTAAAATCCAGTGAATTGTTTGTGAATATAAATCCCAACATGCTGAACAGTTACTATACATTAGAAATGTAACTGAGATCCTGAAGGAACTCATTTGTTCGCTGACTGAAATGATTCTGAACTTCTCACTACCATAAAAAGGAAGAATTTTTGTTTCCTCTTTTCTTCTTCTGTCCCAGAGAGGCTAATTAATGGTTAGGGCCATGACCAAAATTAGGAAAGGGGATCTGGCTCTGAAGACTGTAACCTGTACACCAGAGTCAACCCTAGTCATCTGCACTTAAAGTCATGCTTTTTTGTCGTTTTTGTTTTTTTGTTTTGAGACGTAGTCTGGCTCTGTTGCCTAGGCTGGAGTGCAATGGCGCAATCTTGGCTCACTGCAACCTCTGCCTCCTGGGTTCAAGCGATTCTCTTGCCTCAGCCTCCCAAGTAGCTCGGATTACAGGTGCCTGCCACCATGCTTGGCTAATTTTTGTATTTTTTAGTTAAAGATGGGGTTTTACCGTGTTGGTCAGGCTGGTCTCGAACCCCTGTCTTCAGATTATCCAATGCCCTGGCCTCCCAAAGTGCTGGGATTACAGCTGTGAGTCACCACGTCTGGCCTAAATTCATGTTTTAAATCACTTCATTTCATTAAAAAATAAAATACCTTAAATGTAACTGAAAACTGCTGGATTTCACACAAGTGTATTTCTTTGTTATAACAGTACCTCAATTAAAAATTGGGACAATAAGAAAATAAAAACACAACCACTCCTTTTGAACATTTACTTACTTTCTCCTCATAGGACAGTCTTTCATGAAGTGTCCGATTTTCCCACAAATTCGACAACATCTATCATTTGGGGCCAGCTCTCCTTCAGTTAACACATCTGGATCAAAAAAGTACTCCTGCAAGAACATAGATATACAAAAGCCTGAACTATTCATGTGAGATAGGAACACAAAACTAACCACATATTAAACGGTAATCTTAGAATTCAATGTTGATATATCATCACTTTTAATAAATATTATTTATACTGCTTAATTCCAAACATATATCATCACTTTTAATAAATATTATTTATACTGCTTAATTCCAAACAAAATCTAAAACCATCAAGGTCTAGCTCAAGATAGTTTTAACTAAATCCATTTTTGTTTTAGTCACGCAGACCACTGCTGAGCCCTAATCCTAAAAGTTTAAGCACACTTCTAAAGAAGTAGATTACATAATCCTGTGAGTCAGCTTTCCCAGGATGTGGGAGGGAGTTGAGGCCAGGTACAAAGGCTTTGTCTCCACATCCAATGAAAAGGCTACAACCTAATAAATTAAGAAACATGATCTGCATCACACAGATTATATTACGGAAAAGAAAAAAAGCTATGTGTTGCTACTTTGCTTAGTTGTGGCTTCTGCAGGAAAAATAACAGAACAAAAAGACAATGGTCTAGCCTCTAGCCTCTAGCCTCTTTGTACTAAAATTAAGGTGGAGGGAGCCCAGCAACATCAGTATCACCAGGGAAAAGCTGTCACTGGAAAAGCAGTCGTGAGCCTGATCCTAGACCTGCTGAATCAGAATCTGCATTTTAACAAAATCCTCAGGTGATTTGTTTGAGCAAGTTTCAGAAGCACTGGTGTAGAAGCTACATCAATATCTAGCAAAAACCAGATGTACAGATGTAATCAAACACTGAATGTGCCTATGCAGCAATACACTTATGTTCAATTAAAAAAGTCTTTGCTGGGAGGAGAGGGAATAGGAGGCAAGTTGGTCAAAGGGTACAAAGCTTCAGATAGACAGGAGCAGTAAGTTTTGAGGTCTGTTGCACAGCAGAGTGACTACAGTCAATAATAGTATATATTTTAAAATAACTAAGAGTAAATGTCAAATGCCTCCCCATAAAAAATGGTAAGTGAGGTGATATATGTTAATTATATGTTGATTTAATCATTCCATATACATGTATAAAAACACCACATTGTGCTCCATATGTCAATTAAAAATAATATTAAAAAGCCTTCATAAGGGAATTAATGCAGAAAAACGTAACTTTATTCTTAACAAAATCAACTAGTCCCTAACCATTTTCCTCTTACTGAAATTATTTTTTTGACATAATTTTGCTTTGTTTTCAATAAACATGGTTCCTAAAAACCCGAGTATCAAGTTATATGAGAAGAGATAGTTGTCTGGTACAGGTAGCACTGTCATCCCCCTAGTCACAGTAGAAGATTTACCACTTTTTGCTAGCAGACTGGAATATCTAGATTCTAGATATGTACAAACTGGGCTTGGCCAAGGCTTGCATCAAGCCAAATGCTGGCAGAACAGCAATGCACCTATGAAGACCAGCATAGATAACCAGAAGAAAAAAGGTATCAAAGAGGAAAATGAGAATTTAACAAACTTAAATCCGTCTTCTTTATTAGGAAGCTACCTCAGGGGTTAGAGTGTAGCTTTACTTTCTTTTTGTTTTCGAAGTTGCTCTAGTGCTGGCATGTGTTTCCCTGGTGAATGTTACCAAGGAAAAGCAGCAGCAGGAAAATTAGGAATTTTTCCACCCAAACTCCACTTCTTGCTATTTTTCTCTATTCTGATGGCCTCTACCCAGGGATGTTTTAAAAAAGAAGGGGGGGTCCCTCTGGAAACTATTTTGTACTATAGTCATTTATTTTGCCTAGACTCACTAGACTTTCTAAGTATTTAAGTTACTACTGAAGTAATGTGTACAAATTAGGCACTTTAATTAATTAATTAATTTTTTTGGGTATTTCCAACAGACACTTACCATTTTTGAGGGGTAGTCCTTTGGAAATCCCTTGACAGGAATACCAAATACTCTTCTACCATTGATAAAAGCCTTCATTATAAAATTTGTCACTAAAAAGAAGAGTGAGAACTCAATCAGATGGGTTAAAAGGAAAAGAGATTGTACTACAATTTACAAACTACCTGGGCCTGGTGGCTCCTATAATTCTAGCACTCTAGGAGGCCAAGGTAGGAGGATCACCTGAGCCCACGAGTTTGACACCAGCCTGGGCAACAAAAGCCAAGACCCTGTCTCTATTATAAAAGTAAATAAATAAAATAAAAAATAAAATTGGAAAAACAAAGTTACTTACTTTTCCTTGACAATCCAGCTCCAAGATTATGATTCAAATCAAAAGGATCTATGTAAAAAAAAATTTAAGAGCAAATAAGGTAATCAAATAGGAAATGCCACCATTCATCCAATAAGTTCATAAAACGAGACAAGAATGTCACCTACTTTGCTTATCATTAATAAAAGTTTTAAATTCACATCATAGAAAAGAAGTGCAAAAACAAGTTTTAAATGACACCTTTTAAATGAGCTTAAAAGTTATAATAAAACTAAGCAATACATATTCCTAAACATAAGGCAAGTTTTTCTACTAAAGTGTTCATCAGAATAGAGGGAACTGCTTTATATTTAAATCATTATAAAGCTCTTCATGTTATGACTGGCCGCCTATTTTGAACAAAATACTGTTTGCAAAAGGCACATTAGCCTGCTATTACTTAATGATATTAGTTTTGGATGTATATAGAAGTTACAAATATATTTAAAACATTTTAGCACTAAATGTTACCACTATGTAACGAGTTTTTGAAAGATCACTTTAGAAAATAATTCATCATGGAGATTACAAAATATAAGATAAACTAAAACACACAGATATATACATCTGTCCCAATGGCATGCCATTGGCTACCTGGATCTTGGGATACAATTTCCAGTAAAAGCTTAATATAGACTCTCATTTGATCTTATATGTCTGCATCTCAAACATCTTAGATAGCTGTATATATGATGTGCTTTGGAATACTCTTTGTTAAATAACTCAGAAAACGGTAGGAACGATGAAAACAATGCTGACGTCAAAGATGTATGTGAGGTCTGAATAAATTGTTTCATGAAATAAATGGGGTTAAAAGCACTATTTCTAAATCCAAAAACTGTTTTATAAGTGATCTAAAATAATATACAACCATAATGATTCATAATTTAGACATTATGGTATAGATATTTAACTTCTATTCTTCACATCCCTAAAACAATATTCAAGATGGCAAAGAAAAAAAAGTGGAATCCTCTTATCGAGAAAATGAAGGATTGCATGGATATAGTATACACAAGAAAAGTAAAGAAGTAAAAAGAGGCATCTTCCACTTGCCAATTAAGCTTTTAGTGAACAGTAACTGAGGTCTACCATACTGAGATTGAGACTAACAGTTTACTGAAGTATAGGACCCTTACTTCAGCTTAACCCTACAATAATAATTGCTATGAGAAGGTTACCTTAATCAGTTTGGTCATGCTTTCTTCAAGTGATTTTTTGTGTATATGGTATTTCTGGTTTTGCTTGGTATAGTGGAGATAACTACAACATTAGCTACTGTACAGTTAAAAAAAACTACTACTGGCTGGGCGCAGTAGCTCATGCCTGTAATCTCAGCACTTTGGGAGGCTGAGGTGGGCGAATCACCTGAGGTAAGGAGTTTGAGACAGCCTGGCCAACATGGCAAAACACTGTCTCTACTTAAAAAACAAAAATCAGCCAAGTGTGGTGGCATGCGCCTATAGCCCCAGCTACTCTAGAAGCTGAGACAGGAGAACTCAGGAGGGTGAACCCAGGAGGTGGAGGTTGCAGTGAGCTCAGATTGTACCACTACACTCCAGCCTGGACAACACAGTGAGACTCCGCCTCCCCAAAAAACAAAAAAACAAACTACTACTATCACCACTGAAATATCTCAATTCTAGAATAGCTGGTTTTATGATTATGAAGTCATCTTTTTAGTTTAGCCTATTATTAACAGCTCGTCTGAAAGTAATGTAAAAATAAGAAGCAAAAGATAATAAACCTTTAAAACTTAAAAAAGAATACATTAGGCCGGGCACAGTGGCTCACGCCTGTAATCCCAGCACTTTGGGAAGCCGAGGTGGGTGGATCACGAGGTCAGGAGTTCAAGACCAGCCTGGCCGACATGGTGAAACCCCGTCTCTACTAAAGACACAAAAAATTAGCCCAGCGTGGTGGCATGAGCCTGTAATCCCAGCTACTCGGGAGGCTGAGGCAGGAGAATTGCTTGAACCTGGGAGGCAGAGGTTGCAATGAGCCAAAATCGTGCCACTGCACTCCAGCCTGGGTGACAAGGCAAGATTCTGTCTCAGAAAATAAAGAAATAAATAAAAATAAAAAAAGAATATATTAATAGGCCAGGCGTGGTGGCTCAAGCCTGTAATCCCAGCACTTTGGGAGGCTCAGGTGGGCGGATCACCTGAGGTCAGGAATTTGAGACTAGCCTAGCCAACATGGTGAAACCCCGTCTCTACTAAAAATATAAAACAATTAGCTAGGCATGGTGGCATGGCACCTGTAGTCCCAGCAACTTGGGAGGCTGAGGCACGAGAATCGTTTGAACCCAGGAGGCAGAAGTTGAAGTGAGCCAAGATTGCACCATTGCACTCCAGCCTGGAAGACAGAGCTAGACTGTCTCAAGGGAAAAAAAAAAGGATAATAAGTGACAGACCATAAGAACTGCAGTGATAATGACAAGGAATAAATCAAAAGTTCTATGTGTTTGACATATGAGATCTTTAAAAAGTCAAAACTATGTCTGTAACCCATGGTGATCTGAATTTCATTTTACAAAAAGTTCACTGTATTTTAATACTACCAACAGGCAAAAATAATAATAAAACCACAACTTAGAACAGTACATATTATTTAAGTGATACAAATATTAAAAATTTTAAATTTAAAAATCTTATTAAAATTAGCAAAATATTTCTTAGCCATTTCTCAGCTTAAGCATTTAAATTCCATTTTGTCTGAAAATTAGAACCCCACAAATTGGAAATAAACAATCAACTATTAGCATCAATGGCTCCAATAGACCACTATATTCAATAGAAAAAGAAAAGGCAGCTGGGCACAGTGGCTCATGCCTGTAATCCCAGCACTTTGGGAGGCCAACGTAGGTGGATCACGGGAGGTCAGGAGTTTGAGACCAGCCTGGCCAACATGGTGAAACCTCGTCTCTATTAAAAATACAAAAAATTAGGCCAGCGTGGTGGTGGGCGCCTGTAATCCCAGGTACTCAGGAGGCTGAGGCAGGAGAATTGCTTGAACCCGGGAGGCAGACGTTGCAGTGAGCCGAGATAGCCTGGACAACAAGAGCGAAACTCCGTTTCAAAACAATAAAAAAATTAAAAAAAAAATAGAAAAAGAAAAGGCTTCCACATGGTCAAAATAAATGCCAAAAATTATATATGATTACTTATTGGTGAACTCCATCAATAGGTAATGAAGGTCTTGAAAATTCACTTAGTGGCACTCTTCAAACTCTCGAATAGGAGGTTTGAAAAAGCACCACTTTCTTGAAGCTGCTTTATCACTACTGCTGCTTTATTCTTCAGTATGTGTCTAACAAAAGTAAAAGACTGTGACAAGGTGAAAAGGCTTCAGTCATTTAAAAACAAATCTTTAGCCTGGAAAGAGACAAGTTGGCCTCGGGTGGACAATGAGGCTGGGGTACTGCACACCCCAAGCAGCTGCAAGGAGGAAGAACAATGTCCTTATAGTTCAAGCTCTATAGTCTATTCAACTTCAAGTTTAATTTTATTTGTACCTTCAATAACAATGTATTTTGAGGTCCACTGTTTCTTAAAAGTTGTAAGCAGACTTTTTCTCCTGATGCTAATAACATGTTCTTTAAAATCAAATTCCTCTGTGTAGAAACGAAGAAGGCCCAACCACAGCTGCCCAACAGATTCTGTATTTTTTCCATATTCTGGCCAATAAGTAGGCTAGAAATAAAAGGGAACAAGGGACACCATGGTCTTTAGTAAAGTGTTAATATCAATATTCATTTGTATCTTAGGGAGTAAATTTGGATTTATTTCTAATTAAATAGAGTTTAATTATATAACTTTTCTTTCATATTTAAAGATATCATTTACATCAGCTTATTAATCTCTACTCTATGACTTAGACATGAGAAGAGCTCAGAGTTTTCAGTGTGAAGTCTTAGAACATGTTAGTCGGAGGATCCAGAAATAGATTCTAAGAGCCTTGGTAATGCATAGGTTATTATGTATCTTTAGTTCAACGAAAGTCTTTCTAAACTCTAGGTACAAAACCACAGAACAAATATCCATTCACTTGGAATAGAGTTACTTAACCACTTGGAATTATTAGGCATTAAAGAAATACTGGATATAGTCTCTAGAAATTCACTTGCCTTAGTAAAAATATTCTCACATCAAAGAAAACATCTGTAAACACTACTTTTTTTTTTTTTACTATCATAATATAAACATAGCAAGCAATAAAATAGTTGTTGACTATCTACACTGTAGTATAGCTAAATTTTAGTCAAGGATATAGGAAAATCTTTACTCTTAAAATACGTACCAGTTCATCTATTTGATCAAAAAAATAAATATTCCAGCCATCAACAAATATTTCAGGTTTCTTTTCACCTTTGTATATCTGAAATTAATTTTTAAACTATTAGTATGGATTATAGACTTAATGCATTGATACAAAAACTTCTAGGAAAATAGGTATAACTTTACAGAACCACAGAATTTTAGAGGAGGAGAAAGGGTGAGAGATCACCCAGCTTTCCAGGTAAGAAGTAAAATTTCATTCACTAATACCTCTTGAAGAACAGGAATGACTGGCGGATTCCTCTGCTGGAGAAAATACAGCACCATAAGAGTATATGCATATGATGATAAGCTGCCTCTAGATGCATCACCAATATCACACATCTAGACAGAAGGAAAACAAAGAACAAAGGGAAGGTCACTAATATTTTCTGCTAAGTTTGCATCCCTTCTATTGCCACTAAAAGTAAAGTGTATTACTTTGAAGACTAATAAAAAATCACATTTTCAAAGGCAAAAAATATGCAAACAAAGCCAATCCAACCTAGCAAAGCAGTGGACAGTTGGCTACATGCAAGATCAGATCATTGTATAAAATTCAGAATAAAATTTTAGCTATCTCCATAGGGCCTGCCAAAGGGTTACATGAAGCATTTCACATGACTATAATTCATTAAAAAACAGACTTATGCTTTCAACAGTGTTTAAAGATGCAATGAAATCTCCTGGTAAGTCACAATAAGAAGCATACTCACCTTTGTAAATACTTTCATGGTATAGCACAAATACTTCACTCTGGGATCAATGGCGGAATAAGCAGATAAAAGCCTTGTGTTATGAAGGGCCTGTTAAAAGCAAAATAACACTATAAGACTAACAATTACGTGTAAAGGGTTTGTTGTTGTTGTTGTTGTTGTTGTTTTAAATAATGGAGATGGGATCTCACTATGTTGCCCAAGCTGGTCATAAACTCCTGGGCTCAAGTGATCCTCCACCATCAGCCTCCCAAAGTGCTAGGATTACAAGCATGAGCTACCATGCAAGCCTAAATGAAAAGATTTTAAGCTGGAATATTCTAAATTGGTTTACAGTGTGATTTCTTTTAGGCAGAAGACATTTCAACTGAAATTAACCTTGTTTTTCCCTTAAAGATAATCTTCATTAACTTACTAGATAATAATAAAGAATTATAAGTAACATCTGACTTCATGGCTTTTATGTCCTTGGTCTTAACATCTAGAAAATAAGGGCTGGTGAAACTATCAGTTCCCTTTCAGTAGATATAATATCTCTCTGCACAAACACCCCTCAGGGTCCAGAGAGGTCCTACAAACCCCTGAAACATATCTGAATTATTTGTGAATCCTCAGCCTCAGAACATGGCCAGGTTCACAGCAAGTAAGCATAATAACCCTTGAAAGACTGACTAAGACAAAATGAATGGCTTGCTTAACTTGAGGTTTTTGCAAGGTGAGACATTTGTTCCCTTAATCTCTCTAAACAAAAAGCCTAAAGAAAATCTTACCAATGTGTTATACAAACTGATATCTACTTCCAGACCACTTCTCAAATGGAAGAACTTCACAATTGGTACCTTTGCTGTTGTAATAGGTAAGATGTTTCTCAGACCTAAGTTGGGAAATAAAATGTTATCATTAAATTCAGCAGCCGGGAATATAAGTAACTCTTTTGTTAATGTTCCAGTATAAAATGGTGTAAACCTAACTTTGGCTTGTTTCACTGCCTTCATTAGGACTAGTCAAAAAAATTCTGTTATTAACAAACATCTAGGAAGATTAGTCTGGCAAAGTTTACATTTATTAAACACATTGATATTAGAACTACAAGAATCGAACAGTCACTCCCCTCTGGGAACTTACTGGTTCATACGTGCACACATGTGTGCGTGTGTGTATGTGGGCGGGAGATCCCGCAAATGCCAAGGCAAGGGCCTAAAGCTGCAGCCTGTTCCCATATAAATAATAAAATAGAAAAGAATTAGAAATATAATCACATAATTACTCACAAGTAATCATTGATATAGATACCTACATATATATACTCAGTATAAACCTTTTAACTTTGCTAATGTTTCTCGGGTTGTGAAGTGTGAACCTAAGGTGACACTGCGAAAGAAGTGACCCTAAGGCAAGATGCTCTAAGCCCTCTGTCACACCCGTGTAAGGGCTGCTGGAGGGCATCTTGGCTGTGTGTCAGTGCCAGCGCTAAGAAAGTGCCCACTGTTCAGCCAGCTGTGAAAGGAGACGTCCAAGATACCTCCTTCCTCAGAGGAGTTAGGAGAAAACTCCACTCCCGCAAACACTTGTGGTAGGCCTGACGGCTGTCAGGGAAGCCTACAGACATCCAGGGGCTTAAATGTCTCTGTGATGCTGTGCTTCAGTGGTCATGTTCCATGTCTACTTTCATGTTCCCCTTCTGCACCTGGTTCCTCTTTTTCTTGGAAGACAGAATCAGGAATAGTAACATAAATCTTAAAGTCTTTGTTCTTTCTTAATGAAAAAAGTGCTGACGCATTATGCTCCTTCCCTCGACTCAGCTACTTGAAAGTCCTGGGCCCCTATCTCCAAGACACGTGATTTACTTGATCCTATCACTGACCACCAATGACTCACCCTACCTACCCTGCCCCTTGCTTTGTCCTCAATAAAAGTCAGAGTACCCAGGCACTCGGGGCCACTGCCGGACTCCGCGCCTTGCTTGGCAGTAGCCCCTGGGCCCAAAATTCTCTTTCTCTTGATCTGTGTGTCTTGTGTCTTTACTTCCAGTTTCTTGTCTCCACACCAATAGACAGGGGCTCATAGGACTCTGTAGGGCTGGACCCTACATGTGTACATGCATGTAGGTGTGGCTGTCAGTCAGACAAATACCAAAACAGAGGAACCTACTACAGAGTCTGAACTATGTGGTTCCCACCTATTCTTCCCATGCGACTATATCTAATTTGGAGAACAGCCTATGGGACAATCATCCTCAAAACAAATCATTCATCTTAGAGCTAGAAGTTATGAAGTTATAAAGGTAATAAAAAGCAATCAACTTCAATAGAAGAAAGGAAATTGCTTGAGCTAAGCTTTGAAAAAGAGGGAGAACAACCAGCAAAAATAGTGGCAGTTGAGGGAATTTACCAGGCAAGGCAAATTGTACACAGAAAGTATAGATGCCTCCAACAGAATGGTATGTTCAGGAGGTTCCAGAGAATTGTGTAGGTTATAGAATGAACTTGAGGGAATGGTATATGAGGCATAGAAGATGGTGGAGAAACTGGGAAGAGCCCAACTAGAAAACATACACATTTTGCTAAGAATTATTCTTAGAATCAAAGAGGAGCCAACGAACTGGTATAAGTTGGGAGGAATCACTGACTACATCAAGTTCGACAATGCCCCTGGCAGTGGATAGACTGGTGGCACCAGGAATAGAGGCAGGGTGACCGCTTATGAAAAAATAACGGGGTGTGAACTCTCATGGTGGTATGGGGACATACAGAAGAAGCAAGGCATGTTTGAGAGCATCTATAACTGGATGGGGAGCTAGGAGTAATAAGGGAGGATCCTTTAACAGTAAGAGCTACCACTTCCTGAGCACCTAATGTGTGACAGGGGTATGTGAAGAGTCCTTTATAAACATTACCGCCTTAGGTTTATCACCCTCATCTTACAGATGAGGAAACAGCCAGAAAAATTCACTAGCTTAGGAATATGCAGCTGGTAAATTGTGGAGCTGGAATTCAAATCTAGGTAAGACTGACTGACTCCCAACCTAGTCTGGGTCAGGCTAACTATCATATCATCTGTTTTGTTGATTCTAGGGATGCCAATATCAACAACCATGAAAGAGGATTCAGAAGGAAGGGCAGATTAATGGATTGGTTGCTACAGAAGGGAAGTGTTAAAGTGAAAGATAAGCTCATTCTGAGATGTCAGAGTTTGAGTTTCTTCTGAGACAGCTAAGTGGTGACATCTAGAAAGCAGATACATAGTGATCATATCATAGAACACAGGACAAAATAAGTAGATAGAAGACATTTCACGAAAAAAAAGGTCTGTGTGGCAGACAGAGGAAACTTAATTTGATGGGGAAAGGGGGCAAGTAAGCTCATTTTACTGAATACTTAGAATATACTAGGCCTTGCACTTTAATGTATTATCTTTCTTAATCTTAAATGCCATAGAATTGTTATTTCCACTTTAGAGATGAGGAACTGAGTGCTTGTTATGAAGCTGAGTGACCTTCTGGGATTGCACCTTCCAGCGACAGGGAGACAGAATTTAAAACCAGAGTCTGATTTGAGAACCTCCACCCACTACTTTGTTATCCTGCCTCTAAATTAGACAGATGCCTTTTTCTTCACATCTTTCCCATTCTGGAATTTGACACTGTTGACCATTACAACACTACAAAGACTAGGATTTATTCACAGCATATCATTCCAGTTTCTTTTCTTAATTTCTGTCTAGTCTCTCTCTCAATCTCCCTCTTTTAATTCAAGGCTTTCAATGCAAAAAACTGTTTTATTTTCATCATCAATTCTGACTGACAACCCCATATTTCTAACTGCTTTCTGGAATGTTAACTCTTTGAGATTATATGCTTATGGCAAACTAAACACTTCCACACAGGTGTTCTCTGCAAACATTCCCAGTTCTCAAATACCTTTGACCTTCTCAAATACATATTGGCCTTACTTCCTACTTGCAGGTACCAAATCCAGGAAATTTCCCCACTTGGAATCTCTCATATCTTTTTCCTGTTAGTACCAGTGACAGCCTGGCTGCAGTCCTGCTGCCCTGTTGTCTAGATTATACTTTCCCTAACAGAGACCACACCAGCTGCCTAAAAACCTTATGTTAATGCTTTTATTGGGTCCTTTCCCTCCTGGAGAAACTTCACTAGCTTCCAAATATTTACAGACTTGACCTTATCTTCTAATATTTCCCATTTGAAAATCTCCAAATCTACCAATCTTCTCACTGCTCTCCAAAATATCCCACAGTAAGTATCACATTCACTTCTATGTACTTAGAAATGCCTTCTTTTGCCATCCTTTTCAAATTGTATTCACTGTCACCTGAGATCATAGCAAGTCCATCCCTTCCATCAACTTTCCCTGTGCAACTCGTTCCCATATTCTCTCTTCTCAGAAGTTATTTAACTGAATACTACCTTACATTGTTATGTAGTTTGGGAGATTATCTTACCTCTTAAAATATGGAAGCTTTCAAAAGAAAAACATATAGATTTTTAATTTTTCTACCATCCCTAAGTGCCCAACACAGTGCTGTACACACAGGAGGCACTCAATAAAATACCCGGGGAGACTGATTTTAAAGACACTAAGTTTTAAACACAGCCCTCTAGCTGTTATGAAATTCTTGTTCCGTGCAATCTGCATTCCATTATTATTATAATCATCTGTGTGCCTAAGTCATTTCTAGTCTAAAAATGATTTGTTTTTAACATGGTTCCCTCTTAGGAAATATATACTGAGGTATTTAGGGGAAAGGACATAATGTCTACAGTTTAATCTCAAATGGTACAGGAAGAAATGGAGAGCAAGCAAAAGATGGAATGATGAATCAAATATGGAAAATGATAATTGGTAGATCTGAATAGAAGCTGTATGTGGAGCTCTTTATGCAACTTCTGCTGCTTTCCTTTAAATTCGAAATTAAATTATTTCAAAACACAAAGTTAAAGTCTAGCTAAGTGCTAAAAAATTAATAGTTGGTTGGGCACGGTGGCTCACACCTGTAATCCCAGCACTTTGGGAGGCCAAAGCAGGTGGATCACGAGTTCAGGAGATCAAGACAATCCTGGCTAACACGGTAAAACCCGTTTCTATTAAAAATACAAAAAATTAGCCAGGTGTGGTGGCATGTGCCTGTAGTCCCAGCTACTTGGGAGGCTGAGGCAAGAGAATTGCTTGAACCTGGGAGGTGGAGGTTGCAGTGAGCTGACACTGTGCCACTGAACTCCAGCCTGGGCCACAGAGCGAGACTCTGTCTCAAAAATAAATAAATAAATAAATAAAATTAATAGTCATGGTAACTCAGTACTTTAGTTTCTTTGCACGACCTTCAAAACAAGACAAAACAAAACAAAACAAAACACGTGATCTTTAGAGGTGGAATTCCCAAGTTAGGGAAATGTTTATTTCAATGACCAAAGAAAAGTATATCAATGCACTTCTTTTTTTATATTTTTTCCTGCCCTCTGTGAATAAATCAATGCACATTTAAGAAAACAAAGCCCAACCCAATCTCTGTATACTTTAGGTTAACTTTTGTTGGGAATAAACCAAAATTAAGATTTTCTTTTCCTCGTGTTATTTAAACATGATATGTACTTTAACTCCTGGAAAAAAAATTCAAAGAAAAGGGGCACTCTAGGTGTGTATGTATGTGTATGTCTAGGTGTGTGTGCAATTCACGCTGTGACTTAAAAGTCTGTTCTTAACTGAAATATACAAAAGCTTTTCATGGAAAGGCCATGGATTTTAAGTTTCCTGAGGATGGGGGCCATATATTGTTCACCCTTATTCTCAGCTCTTAGCATAGAAGTTTGCTGAACTACATTTTAAAAGATTTTTCACTGTTAATGGTATCCATAGTTGCCATGACAACAAAAGGATATGTTAACAGCATTTCAATTCTGTCCATGGTTTACAAAATCTATACATTTTATAGCTGTAAATACTCTAGAAATTACCCAGTCCAGTTTTCTCAATTTATCAATGAAAAAAGAGATCAGTCCAGTCATGGTGGCTCACACCTACACTCCCAGCACTTTGGGAGGCCAGGGCAGGAGGATCACCTTAGCCCAAAAGTTCAGAGACTAGCCTGGACAACCTAGCACAATCCCATTTCTTAAAAAAAAAAAAAGAAATAGATCACTTCAAGTGAAGGACTTGTTTAGGGTCATACACAGCTTATTGAGCTGAACAGCTGCAAATTCACCCACATGCCCAGTCCAGAGTGCTTTCCTTGATACTTCACACCATTAGCAACTCCTACACTTTGACTTACACAATGCCAATGAAGGAAAATAATTTACAGACTTTCTTGCCTGTCTGGTGTAGGCTTTGTCTTGAAATAAAACTGAGCTAGGCAACGATATACCCATAAATGATCACCAATTCCTGAGTCTTTCATAATTAAGCATACAAGATTTTAAAAAGACATTAATATTGCAATTATTCTATAAATGAGCCATTACATGCTTCACGGCATTAGTAAACTCTAAGTACAATTGGCCCTTCATGTCTGTGGGTCCTGCATCCCCATATTCAACCAAACACAAACCAAAAATATTTGAGGGAAAAAAAGCAACTAATAAAAAACTAACAATACAACAATAAAAAATAATACAAATAAAAAACACAGTATAACAACTATTTACATAGCATTTATACTGTATTAGATATTATAATTTAGAGATGACTAAAAGTATATGGAAGGATGTATATAGGTTATATGCAAATACTATGTCATTTTATATAAGGAACTTGAGCATCTAAGGATTTTTTTATCTGCTGGGGAAGGGAGGGGTAAGGGGCGAGGGGTGTGCCTGGAACTAACATCCCATGGATACAGAGGGAAGACTATACAAAACACTAATTAAAAAGTCAAAAATACTTTTGGAAAAAGTTTACAGAGGTACCTGAATGTTTTCTGAGGACTCGTGCTAATTCTTCAATAGTTCTGACACAGTCTAATCCCTGCAACAAAGAAGGTACAAAGAGCTTAATAAAAACTGGAAGACAGGTTCTGAAACTGGCTATAGTTTCCATTACCTTCAGAAATAATGAAATTAATTTCAAGTCAGTCTCTCTATATATTTTTCCTTTCTAGTTGGGTATCAGAGTCAGTATTCACAGGAAACATCCTGAGGGTACAAAAACCACTGAACACCCAATACATCCTAATTGTTTTTGGGTGTGCAACAAAGGCTAAAATCAGTTAGGAAGCCTATGGACCCAGGGCTTACAAAAAAGTCTGAACCATATTGAGGACCTTCGTTTCTTCCCCTCCACATAATTATATCACTCAGAAGTACCCCATGTCCCAGAATATATAAGAGGAGGCTTCTGTGCTCCAGCTTATTTATTCTAAATAGAGCTTCATTATACTTTAGGAGTTGATGAATTGCTGTGGAGAGGGATTAAGCTCAAATTATTTACCTATAGGACTAGCCAGCACTATAATGTATAAAACTAAAGTCATACAGCAAATATGAATAGTATTTCAAACAAATCATTCTTAAAAACATTTGGGCTGACTCTATCAACACAGGCCTTTTTGATGGTTATAAAAATCCCGGAACATATTTGGAATGTTATTTTAGAAATGCCTTCAAAAAGAGTTTATAAGCCAAGTAAAAAAAATAAATAAATAAACCTTGAGGATGTATGGCAGGGTCATTCCATATGTTGAGCCAATCTTGCTTATATACTTTATTCAAATTCAGGCTAGATCACTTTTGACTATTTTCCCAAATCAGATATATCCTCAAAATATAAAGACTTGAAACTAAGAAAAGGTACAAAAAGGTCTTCAGCAACAGCAGCATCATTCATGTAGATATCTAGCATTTGGACTGCTGTCAAAGATTTAAAAAGAATAGGGACTCAGCACTTCCCAGACTTTATATGGTATTTTATATTTTATAAATACCTTCAGATATCCCAGGGGCTGGCAAGCTTGTTCTCCTTTGTGTGCCATATGGTCTCTTACAACCACTAAACTCTGTACTTACAGAGTGAAAGCAGACATAGGCATTACATAAGTGAGTAGGTATGATTCTGTTCCAAAACAATTTTATTCACAAAAACAGGCAGTGGGGGGCTGAATTTAGCCCAAAGGCCATTGTCTGCTGACTCCTGACATACATGATCCATGATAATGTGTACAAAAGTCAGTGGAGGCAGGAGGAACAGATATTAAACTTTTTTGATTATTTACCAAAGACCACATGTTTAGGTACTGATGAAACCAAGTTTGCCTCAAATCCAGGTCTCTGGACTATAAGGTTAGTACTCTTATCATTTACCACACTGCCCATCTGGTAAAAAACTTTACAGATAACCTTATGTGGGTGTGTGATCCAAGTCAGCACAGTCGCCAAGCCGAAGAGACACTGGAGAGGCTGGTCTGGCTATGCAGAATTCCCAGGCATCACTTTCCAATCCACTTTCTGCTACAGGGTGAAAGTACAACCTTTCTACTCCTCACATTCCTTACAATCTTTCTAAGCTACTTAATGTATTTGGCCAGAGACTGTGCCAAACAGCACACTCCACAGGGTATGGCCTGATAAATTTGGAAAATACCAAGCTGTAATGTCAGTCTAGATTGGTCAAATTACACTGCCACAGCAAATGCAAGTTTTATGTGGTCACTGTACCTCAGCAGTTTCAAGTCCATTAATTGTCATACAGACGTCAAGGTCACTCTGTTTGAACCCAAATCCATTTTTGGAGGAGCCAAACAGGCTCAATTTAGTTCCTGTTAGGGATATATGAAAAGTAATAATTACCTGAGTACATTTAATTTTTGATCAAAATGGCCCTCTCTTGAAGCAAAAACACCCAGTTGTTTAACTATCCTATATTAATCTCATACTTATGTTCTCTGATTAACTGGTCATTTACTCTAAAATCTTTTTCTCAAAGTTTCCTTTATGTATAAGCTGTATATGGCAAGAAAGATTACCAGTGCTACTTTATTCTCAAACGCAAAGACATTTCAAGGAAAATGTTAGATCACTTCAATACATTTAATAATGTAAGCTTAACTTTGACTCTAAACATAGTATTACATGAAATTCATTTATGGCACTTGCTAGAATAAACCCTATACTATTTCTGTTGGTAAACGAGGATTGGGCAGACCAAGGACCATCCTGGGTATATCGCAAAACAACGGAAACCCTGATTCTCAAAATCAGTGTGCTTATAACACATGAACTCATTTGGAAGAAAGGTCACACAACTTTTCTTAAAAATAAAAAACAAATAATTTACCTGGAAAGTCCTGTCTTATGAAACTTTCTAGGTTTTGCCGAATATGTTCACGAGCCTGATCTTCTATAATTGTTGGAGAAAAATCCTCTGTTTAAAAATAAATAGACATATTGAGAAAATAAGACTGCTGACATTCTTTTTAATTTTTAGAAAATAAAACTTATAAACTTAAATTTAAAAATTCCTAAATTATTATGTCTTCTCAGTAGACAGCATTAACAAGGTAAATTTTTTTTTAATTTATTTTTGAGACAAGGTCTGGCTCTGTCGGCCAGGCTGTAGTACAGTGGTGCAATCTTAACTTACTGCAATCTCTGTCTCCAAGGCTCAAGCCATCCTCCCACCTCAGCCTCCCCAGTAGCTGGGACTATAGGCATGTACCACTATGCCCGGCTAATTTTTGTAACAGCAATGGAAAATTTAAAACGTCCTTTTTTAAAAGTCTAAGAAGTGCAGGGCACGGTGGCTCACCCCTGTAATCCCAGCACTTTGGGAGGCTGAGGTGGGTGATCACCTGAGGTCAACAGTTCGAGACCAGCCTGACCAATATGGTGAAACCTCACCTTTAAAAAAAAAAAAATTTAAAAGTCTAAGAAGTGCTCTTGAAATGGAAAATAACTTAAACAGGGGATCTGCATCTGGATTTCCCGAAAGACACCAGCATTACAGAAAGGGCCTTCAGGGATCACCATCCCACTGAAGTGTGAATTTAAGTTTGTGAGCATTTGCATGTATTTTTTTCCCTAAGGAGAACCTAGGTTTTTTTCATAGCTCGTAATATCCAAAAAATGTTTCAAAAAAAAAAAAAAAGCACTGGTTAAGAACATGTGCCTTCTGGCACGGATGAACACCTTATGATGAAGCCATGTGAAACAAGTTCCTTTATTTTAAGCAGCTGAACATCTCTCCTTTAAATGTTTTCTTTTTGTAAAACTTTAAGCCTCTCTATACCAATGCTTCCCCAAACTTGTGTTCCTAAGGGTTGTTATGTAATCTATTATTTAGTGTTACCTTGGAAAGTATTCTATGTTCAAATTTTAGAAATAATATTTCTCAGATACTTTATTATGCTAATACGTCCTGGAAATCTCTAAAGGAGATTGACTGTCCCTAAGAGAGAAGGGAGTGTGTAACATTATTCCCCACTTGGCCCGGGTATTTATTAACTGCATCCAGAAAAACATTTCAAAGGATACCAGTTGAGAATTGCTAGTACTCTAGTTTTAAGACTTAAAAGATCCTCAGCAAGGCAACTTTTGGCCCCTCACAGAGACAGTACTTTGAAGTTCATATTGAGATTTTACCCTCTCCCAACCATTTTAGGAAAATTATGAACTGAGACTCTTCACAAAATATCTTTTTTCTGGAAGAAAATGTCCCTCTCTTACACTCATCCTTACTTTGTATCCTGGCTTATAACAGTCCATCCATTTTTGTAGCAAACTTTTCAAAAACAGTTATATAACCTGGTCCCATCTTTCTGGGGCCTGGATCTGCTTACACAGCAGGAAGGATAACACCACCAACCTTTACATAGCCCAGCTAGCCATGAAAGTGCATCCAGGCTTCAAGTAACTCGAATTTTAATTTTTGGCCAGGCACTTTGGCTCACGCCTATAATACCAGTACTTTGGGGAGGTCAAGGTGAGTGAATCACTGGAGGTCAGGAATTTGAGACTAGCCTGGCCAACATGGTAAAACCCCATCTCTACTAAAAATGCAAAAAAAAAATTAGCCTGACATGGTGGCGCATGACTGTAATCCCAGTTATTCAGGAGGCTGAGGCAGGAGGATTGCTTGAATCCAGGAGGTGGAGGTTGTAGTGAGCTGAGATTGCACCGCTGCACTCCAGCCTGGGTGACAGAGCTAGACTTTGTCACAAAAACAAAAAATCTTTTTTGGCAGAGTAATGGAAAATTGAAATGGGGAAAGATATTTACTACTTAATACTAAGCTTTAAAAAGAAACCTGCTGGCCAGGCGCAGTGGCTCAAGCCTGTAATCCCAGCTCTTTAGGAGACTGAGGTGGGTGACACACTTGAGGTCAGGAGTTCAAGACCAGCCCGGCCAATATATTGAAACCCCATATCTACAAAAAATACAAGAACTAGGTGGGTGTGGTGATGCATGCCTCTAATACCAGCTACTTGGGTGGCTGAAGCAGAAAAATCGCTTGAACCCAGGAGTTAGAGGCTGTGATGAGCTGATAGCCCGCTACTGCATTCAGGCCTGGGTGACAGAGCAAGACAGTGTCTCCCTACCACCCTCTAAAGAATGAAACCTGCTATGACTGGTATGTACCTTGATGCAACAACTATGCTGTTAATAAAAGGAAGTATGGAAGACACTTGGCATTAAAAGAAAAATAAAAGATCTGCCATTTGATTGAGCCCAGGAATTCAAGATTAGCCTGGGGAACACAGGAAAATTGCAGCTCTACAAATAATTAAAAAATCAGTCAGAAAGAAGAAGAAGAAGAAAAATCAATCAGGCATAGTGGCATGCACCTGTGCTCCTAGCTGCTTCGGAGGCTGAGGTGAGAGGATTACTTTAGTCTGGGGAGGTCGAGGCTGCAGTGGCTTATGATTGTTCTGCTACACTCCAGCCTGGGTGACAGAGTGAGATCCTGCCTCAAAAAATTAAAAAAAAATTTTTTTAAATAGAAAAGACCCTCTCTGCTTCTCTTCTCATCTTTCTTTGACATCTATGGAGTGTTGCAAATGGAACAGACATGACGTGACACACTGTGGATACAACAGAGAATGGAATAGACTTGGTCCTTAATGTTTAGAGAGCTAATAGTGATTCTAATGACTCGAGTAAATGTCAATTTAATATTCTGACAAACCAAAAGAAATGTGAATAACTTACTGTAACACTGGATACAAACTTGATCTAAGATATTTAAAAACTTGGGTGTTAACGGTGGCAGAGGTTCTAGATGGATTCTTTTGAAGTCTTCAGGACAGTCTTTCTTTAGATGACCCTCTCGTTTGCATAAGCTGCACACCACCATAGGAGACTGCAGGAATATGACAAAGCAAAACAAGACTTAACACTTTATTTGCCAAATAAAGGAGTCTGGAATCATTTTTTAAAAGTACATAGTCTCCTATCCACTTTCCAAAGTAAACAAAAATATAACATGCATCCATTGAAATGATCTGAGAGATGGGGACATCCTATGGTATCCTTAGGAGACCAAGGTAGTTATTTTCACTACTAATAGCATTCCCTTCCTCTGCTAATTCCCATGAGTCTTAAGGAGGAAAGTGGACCAAGCAGTCATATCAGAATGAAAGGCCAACTTGTTAAACACTACCAAACTAGGAAAACTCCTAGTATATAAAAATGGAAATTACATGCATTCAAATTGCTTAAAATCTCCTAGTTCTATGACTAGTAGTGGTACTGATTACCTTGCCTTTGGTGAAGATAAGTTTACTGAATTCATAAAAAAAATCAGACGGATCCACAGGTGAATTTTCTTCACATACGTTTTCTTCCTTAAGACTTATTTTGTTAAGTTCCACTAGCAGAGCTCCATCTACATGTTTCCCACAATCTTTCACATCTTCATACTTAGTAGGCTCGCCTAACTCATCATCCTCTTCAGATAGGGCATCCTCGTCCCCTGACCCAGTGTATGTGTTTTCTAACTCATCTTCATTAGTCATGCCATCTTCATCTTCCCTTTGGTTAATGGTGAGCCTAGGTTCTTCTTCCTCCTCTTCTTCATCCTCCTCCTCATCAGAGGGAATCATTTCTGATGCCTGGCCCTGTACTGAGTGGGCAAAGTGGTTTAGAGAATCTTCTAGTTCCTCAATACCTTCTATACTTTCTCCATCAAGATCAACCTTGTCATCTAAAGTAGCAAGCCCATCACACTCTTTAGCTGTGGGATTTTGGAAGCCTTCTAAATCCAAAGTGCTGTCTGACTCATTATTACTTGTGCTACCACAGACGACACGTTCCCCATGTTTCTGATCGACAGTCAACAGATGCTTGCCCTTCCTTCCAATTTTCTCTCTCTCATTTTTCTTTCCTGTTTCTTGATGGTGCACTTTATCAACCTCGTAATCATCACAGTTAACGTCTGCGCGGATACAGTCTGAGTTTTCCGGGTGGACACTGATATGTTCATTTCCCATTTCTTCTGTTGGTGGGCTTCCAAAGCTTTCAGCAGTCTCTTTAAGAGTAAGTGGCTGTACCTTACAGGTATTTGCAGCTGAACTGGTAGCACCAGGACCTTGAGCCAAAACTGAGTTTTTGAGTTTATCATCTTTTGCTTGTATATCTGGATCATGATTTACTACTTCTTTAGAATGTTCTGAAATACATGTAACTGCATTCAGGGGCTTTGGAAGGCTGGATTTTGTAATTTTGTGTGGAAGAGCAAAATACTTGTATGTTGTCCTTAAACAATGAAGTATATATTCAAACAGAGGTTGACTATTTAGGGTCCTTGCCACATTTCTTTTAACAGAATAGGGATCTGTAATTAAAAAAAAAAAAAAAGAAAAAATTCATGTCTTCATATACTACCGTATTTCATGTTTTAAAAATTAGCCTGCTGCAGATAAAAACAGATAACAAACAACAGTAAAATTTATCTTTTACTTTATAGGCTTTAAAAAAAAACTGGGGGTGGAGAGTAAGAAAACAGAGTTTAAGAACAAAAAGCAGTATTTTCTGAAACAACTGCTCTATGAAGGGAACCCATTCTGTTCAGAACCAGTACCCCTTCTCCCTATTGTGCTCTGTGACTGTGGAGGTAGAAAAGATGTTATCAGCATGGCTCTCAGGCCCTCGGGAAGGAAGATCTTCCCACCAGGCTCTGCTGCTGAGTGCTCTGCCTCCCCACTCAGCCAGGCCCTGCGGTTTATCGAGCTTACCTCCACTCTTCTGCCCTGGGAAGCCCCATCACTGAATTGGCTGGACTGAATTTCAGGGGCGAGTGGGAGGCACCAGGAGGAGACACCACTTCTCTCAATCTTTTCTCCTCCCCTAGAACTCCAGCAGGTTAGGCAATTGGCCAGAAGAGCTGAGCCAGAGAAACTGCAGGGGAGGGTTTAAAAATGTGAGATCCCCATGACTGCACACAGAATTTATGCAAAATGCAAAAAACCCTCTTATGCAACATAAAGCTTGAAAAAAAATCAAGCAAAAATAAGAGAATTCCATTTAGGAGGTTCTTTAAATTATTTAAAGGAGGAGAATTAAGATTTCTAGAGGGGCTTCAACCTCCTGACTTTGCAAAGCTGAGAAGATCTAGTCCATTTAATGATGTCTACAGGGCACATCAGTGTGTCTTTGATAAAGTGATTTCAGTTAAATGAGCCTTCACTAAAAATGTGTTTTTATGAATAAGTTCTAAATGTTACTGTAGATACATCAAAAATAACTACTCATTCTCTCTACTGGAGAGGAATCCAGTGGAGAATGACATTTTTGACAAGAAAATCGTCCTCACCTTTGCAAAACTAAACGACTACAACAATCCACAAAAGGACTGAATTTAATGATAAAGAGGAAAGGGGGATTTACACATCACTTTGAAAAACACATTTTAGGCATTTAAGTGGTTAAGCAGTCTACAAAGAAAGCAAGGACTCAGTCAGCCAATATTCAAGTTTTTTATACTTTAAATACCCAGGGTGAACAGTTTGATTCCTTGAAATGACCCACTGTAACACATGCAAGATTCTAACTATTTATTTCCCTTTGAGGGCAGGCCTACCTTACTTGTTGGAGCTGAAAAGAGACTGAAATAAAAAGCATGCTATTAGACTGGTACCTTTAAAAAAAAGGTGGGGGGAGTGGTAGGAGGGAATTAAAGATAAACATTTTGAGATACCTTCAATGGCAATGCGCTTTTTGGGCCAATCCTTCAATTCCCGAGATACCAATTCTTTGACACGAATACTTATCACTAAATCAGCCAAATTAAATTCCAAAGCATAGAATCGAAGCAATTCCACCCAGAGCTGCCCAACTGGTACTGAAGGCTGGTATTTCATATCCGATATTAATGACACCTATTAATAGCAAAGAGAAACATACAGGTTATTTCTGATATAAGTATAATCTGGAAAATTAAAGATCATTCAAGCATCAAATTAAAAAAATCTGGAAAACCTTAGCAAAGATATAAACCTGACAATGCATCTAAATAAATCAATTCTAACTTCTATTTTGTCTGTAGTAAAATAGCATTACTTCACTGCACTATTAGGATTAGAATATGCTATAATCCAGTCATTATCACAGGAATAGACAGATCAGTTTTATTTAACCAGACAGCGCTCCTAATTTTGAATTGTTAATAACAGGTGGAGAGGACTGTGCATGGGTTGCTAATATTCTCAGCACTGAACTCTTCCTGTTACTGCTGCTGGAGGCACCTTTATAGTCACAGACACACAAAAATGGACAATAGCTAAAGGCATAGAGAAAAAGGAAAAACAAGCTACATAAGCACACTGACTCTGTCAGTGGCAAATGATTTTAAAGTCAAATAACTCTTGCCATCAGAAATTGACACTGGTTTTACAGTTATAGACTTCTGACAAGTTGGAATATAATTGCGTTGTAATATATTAAAAAGTACGTATTACTTAGGATAGGGGAAAATATGGGCCCAAATAGATTCTGCCGCGTCATAGCTCTTAATTGCTCTGTGACTTAGCTTCTTCATTCTCAGACTGGTAGCACAGCACAGTGGCTAAGAAGACTGGTTTTGGAATTGGGACAATCTTAGATTTGAAATCCAAACTCTGCCATGTACTAGCCGTGTATGACCCGGGTCAAAGTCTATAATCTGTCTAAGCTTGGGTTTCCTCATCTGAAAAATGGGGATAACAGTACCCACCTCATAGGGTTGTTGGGAGGATTGAATGAGATAGTGTCTGTAAAGTGCTTAGCACAGTGCCTGGCACACAGTGTTCAAAAAATGGTCGCTATCATTATCTGCAGAGTAGGGATGATACCACCTATAACACAGGATAGTGATGAGGATTAAATCAGAAACAAGGGAAAGCATCTGGCAGACTTGGTTGCTCTCTGTATTTTTTCACGTAGGTATAGCCTTTTTAAGTTCAAGAAATCCATATATCACTGAAACACAATGTCACAACTGTAAGATGCTCTCAAGAGGTAATCTAGTCCAACTCCTGCATGTTACAAGAGAGGGAACTGAAGCCCCACAAATTTCCATGTCTTGTCAGAAGGTTGCACTGCCTGACAGTGGCTGAATGAGAACAATGTTTCAATGTCTCCTGATCCCAGTACACTGCACACCATATGCAACCTCATAATGTCTGGAGTTCACTTTATTTCAGAAGTGGCAGCATGATTAATCTTTCCAAATAACATAAAAATGTAAAAATAAAGCATTAACTGGATTTACAGCAATAGCTTTTCCTATAATTGACACTGAAAAAAGTCATTTCCTCTAAGGTGCACAAATTTGTCTTCAATCATACTTTATTATATTAAGCTTCAAAACCAGTGGTATATTTTTCTCAGCCATAAAGGTTCTGTCAAGTAATATAAAGTCACATGGTGGCTTTACAAAGCAGAATTGATTAAAAATGCAAGTTGTCTAGGTCCCAAACACTATAGTTTGAGGACACAAAAAAATGCCCCAGAAATTTTAAGCATTGTAACATTTTACCTCTTTATCCATAACAGCATTACAAAGGATTTTTAAGCATCTCACTGAAATGACTTGATAATACCATAACATGAAACTGGAGAGACCTTTGAAATATCTAGACTACAGGTACTTAAACTGGTTTCCTTTAAAGCAGAAACATTTTCTTTTTCAAGTAAGAATAGCAGCTAACATTTACTGAGTGCTCACCACATGCTCGGCACTGAGTTAAGCATTCTTTAAGTGACCCTATGAGAGGGTACCAATATTATCCCCATGAGTAGGGAGGAAACTGGTGCACAGAAAGGCTAAGTCACTTGCCCAAGGACACAGAGCTGGGAAGTGGGAGAGCTGGGATACAAATTCACATATTCTGGCTCCACAGCCTATACTTTTCTCCACTACAGAAACTCCAAATAGGAAACAGATAAAAGTGGTTCTGGTGGCAGCAGGGGTAGGGTGGTACCACCACTCTCCTCCTCCTCCCAGTGTTCAAGAATTCTAGAAACCACAACTGGAAAATCTACAATTCACCACTAACTCCTCATTTTAGGAATGAGTAAAACATGAACTGGAGGAGTGACATGACTTGTTTGTATAGAGCTGGGATTCGAAGCCAAGAATTTTGTAGATATTCTGGTCATTCTACCCCATTTTATGGGAAGATCAGGGGCCTTTCACCTACTTGGGATAGAATCTTATTCTTATTACTAGGATAATGACACTGCAGAGATCTTCATTTGAAATTCTCATGGCTATAAATTTCCCCGCCCACCTCCAATAGTATGGGACCAGTACATTAAATCATATATGCATTCACTGTTATTTTAGTAACTGAAAGTTAGTTACCCTTTCATACATTTAAACCTCATGATACCACCTAAGACTAAGCTCTATGAGCACAGATAAGGGTTTACCTTTGAATTCTGAGTCTCTTTCAAAGGACCCAGCACAAAGAAACTACACAAAGAACTGCAGATTTAGTGATCTAATTTTTTAACTTTTCTCATTATTTGTCTCTTCAAGGTACTAAATAGACTGGCAAATCAAAGAGCCGTGAAATAGTTAAGATAGTTAAGGAAAGAAGACAAGACTGATTAACCCACAAACTTCACAACTGACAACTGAAATTGACAACTAGAAACAAAAGAGAACAGACCTGTCCCCTTTTAATTGGCATTTCTCTTGGTGCCTCTTCTTTTGATGAGTCTGTGTCCCCTGCAGCATTGTCAGTATATTCCCAGATCACAACATCTTTTTCAATGTCTTTAAGGTTGAAATTCCCTAGTTTGCTTAATGAGAATCCTTCAATCTAGGAAAAATTAGACACATACTAAAATAAGATAAAAATAATTTTGTATCAAACATAGCCTACTAATCTAAGAAGGAATGAAAAAACATACTCATAGTTCATTGAAAATACAAAAGATATAACTTATGGAATATCACAGAGACATCTATAAATTTAAAAATATTTTTAAAAGTAAAAAACAAGGTTTTGATTTGCAGAAGGAATGGTGACTTTGTGAAGTAATTCTTCAGTAAATATTCCAAGAGTAGGCAAGTGGCCTAGTGGCTGAGGTCATGGGTTCTGAAGTAAAACTGCCTGGTCTCAAATCTCAGCTCCTTCATATACTAGCTGTACAACCTTGGGTAAGTACTTACTCTCTGTAGGCCTCAGGTTCCTTTAAAAAGGGATAACACTAGGACTTCCTCCATGGGATGGTTATGATATGAAAAAATGACCATAAGGCACTCAGATAGAGGCAGTATCTCCTTGTAGCATAAAGCACATAGTAGCTGCTTAATAAATACAAGACAACTATATTGTTAGAAAATGAAATTACAAAAACTAGATCCAACTAATTAGAAAATAATTTTAAATATTACTAATTCTGATTATGCTGGACATTTCCAAAGTTGCCCAGGCTGGAGTGCAGTGGAGCGACTTGGCTCACTGCAACCTCTACCTCCCAGGTTGAAGTGATTCTCCTGCCTCAGCCTCCCAAGTAGCTGGGATTACAGGTGCCTGCCACCATGCCCAGCTAATTTTTGTATTTTTTTTTTTTCAGTAGAGATGGGGTTTCACCATGTTGGCCAGGCTGGTTTTGAACTCCTGACCTAAGGTGATTCACCTGCCTTGGCCTTCCAAAGTGCTGGAATTACAGGTATGAGCCATCGCACCTGGCCCTGTTTACCACTTCTAACCCTAACACTCAGAATAGTGCCTGGCCATGGTAACTGTTCAGTTAAGATTTGCTGACAGACTGAACTAGTCTTCCACAGAAAACACTTTGGAAAGTATTAGGCATGGTGACTGTTTCTTAATTGGATGTATGTACTGAATATTTTTCTCAATTGGGTAGATTGCCTTTTTGTTTAGGTAGTGATATTTTCTGAAGAGCTGTAGTTTTAGAATTCAAAAAAGTTTGATTTCTTATGCTTTTCTTTATTGATATGGTTTATGCTTTAGTATTTTAAGAAAACCTTGCTGCAAAGGTTTTTTCCTAAGTTTTCTTCTGAGAGTTTCAGAGTTTTTAACTTTTACATGTAGGTCTTTGACCCATTTTGATTTCCAGCTTTTTGAAGTAGACCTTTAGGTCACTGATTTTAGACCTTTCTCTTTGAATTTAAGCATTTAAATCTAAAACTTTCCCTATGCACACTATTTTAGCTGCATCTGACAAATTTTATACTTTTTTTTTTTTGAGATGGGGTCTTGCTCTGTTGTCTAGACTGGAGTGCAGTGGTGTGATCATAGCTCACTGCAGCCTCTACCTCCTGGGCTCAAGCAATCCTCTCACTTCAGTCTCTTGAGTAGCTGGGACTAGGGTGTGTGCCACTATGCTAAGTTAAGATATATTTTTATTATTATTTAGTTCAAAATAAGTTCTAATTTCCCATTTGAATTCCTCTTTAATCCATGGAATCCTTTCAAATGTACTATGACTTCTTTTAAGAACCAGCATAGGCCAGGTGTGGTGGCTCATGCCTATAATCCTGGCACTCTGGGAGGCCGAGACAGAAGGATCACTTGAGTCCAGGAGTTTGAGACCAGCCTGGGCAACATAGTGAGACCTTGTCTCTTAAATTAAAAAAAAAAAAAGGACCCATATATAGTCTATCTTGATGAATGTACGACATGGACTCGAAAAAAATATGTATTCTGCAGTTATTGGGTATAATGTTTTATAAATATCAATTAGGACAAGGTGGTTGGTAGTATCTATCAGCTTATACTGTCTATGCTGTGTGTTTAACTAACACAGGTGTCAATTGATGAAGGCTGTTAAAAATCTCCTTGTCAGATGGTAGAATAGATTCCATCAATTTTTACTTCATGTATTTCGGTGCTCTCTTAATAGGCGCAAACATTCACGATTGTTTTGTCTTCCCAATGAATTGACCCTACCCTAATAAAATATCCCTTTTGTCTTTGGCATATTTTTTTGCTTGAAATCCATCTCATCTAATATGAACACAGCCTCTCTTGTATGGTTACAATTTACATCTTTTGCCATCCATTTACTTTTAACCTATATGTCTTTACATTTTCATTTATTTCTTCTAGACAGAATATAGTCTTGCTTTTAAAATTCATTCTGAATGGGATCTAGTTAAACTTAAGAACTTCACAGCAAAATAAACTATCAACAGAGTAAACAGAGAACCTACAGAATAGAAGACAATTTTGGTGAACCATACATCAAAGGTCTAACATCTACCATCTATAAAGAACTTAAACAAGTTTACAAGAAAAAATGAAAAAATCCCATTAAAAAGTCTGGGCAAAGGGCATGAGCACTTTTCTAAAGAAGACATACATGTGTCCAACAAGTATATGAAAAAAGCTCAACATCACTGATCATTAGAGAAATGCAAATCAAAATCACAGTGAGATACCATCTCACACCAGTCAGAATGGCTACTATTAAAAAGGCAAAAATAACAGATGCTGGCAAAGTTGCGGAGAAAAAGGAAAACTTTCCTCAAAGAGCTAAAGTAGAACTACCCTTCAACCTAGCAATCTCACTACTGAGTATATACCCAGAGGAATATAAATCATTCTACCATAAAAACACATGCATGTGAATGTTCATTGCAACACTATTAACAATAGCAAAGATGTGGAATCAACCTAGATGCCTACCATTGATACACTGGATAAAGGAAATGTGGTACATATACACTGTAGAATATTATACAGCCATACAAAAACAAGATAGTGTCTTTTGCAGAAACATGGATGCAGCTGGAGGCCATCATCCTTAGCAAACTAGCATAGGAACAGAAAACAAAATACCAAATACCACAAGTTCTCACTTATAAGTGGGAGCTAAATAATGATAATTCATGGACACAAAGAAGAGAACAATGGACACTGGGGCCTACATGTGGGTGAAGGGTAGGAGGAAGGAAGAAGAGCAGAAAAAATAACTCTTGGGTACTAGCCTTAGTACCTGGGTGACAAAACAATCTGCCCAACAAACCCCTGTGACACGAGTTTACCTGTACAACAAGCTGCATGGGTACCCTTGAGCTCGAAAGTTAAAAAAAATTAAATTCTGGCAATCTATGCTTTTTAATGGGGATATTTAAGTCTATCAATATTCAAGGTGATTATTGGTATCACTGGTTTTAGGTCTAACATTAGAATGTTTTCTATTTGTCCACTCAGACAAAATTTCCATTTGGTTCTTTTGATATTTCCTACTTCTCTAGCTGACATTTCCTGTCCACTTATTCCAAGCGTATTATTTCCTCTATCTTATGAAGCATAGCTATAAAAACTGCTTTAACGTCTTTGACAGTTGCATTTGGGTCATCTTAGGGTTTGCATCTGTTCATTTCCTTTTCCTTTGAGAGTAGGTCCCACTTTCATTTTTTTGAGCAATTTTGGATTGTATTCTAGACATTATAAATATTATAAAAATTCTGCATCATTTATTTTACTCCAAAAAGTGATGTTTTTGTTTTAGCAGTAAGTAATTAACTTGTTCAGGCAAACTGGAAATTATCGCACCTCCAGTAGATTGTGGTTCAGATCTTGGACAAGTTCTTTAAGCCTTGGCTCCTAACTATAGTCTGCCCCACACAGGAATGGTTTAGGAGTCTGGTGTTAATTTGGAAAAATTCTGTCATTAGTATTAAACTATTTCTTCTGTTCTTTTTTTCTCTTTCTTCTCCTCTTAGTATTCCCATTATACATATGTTTCACCTTTGACTAATGGACTCAGTTCTTAGGTATTCTGTTCCTTTTTTCATTTCTTTTCCTCTTTACTTTTCAGTTTGAGAATTTTTTGTTGCTATCACTTCAAATTCACTGATTTTTCAGTCTAATCTACTGATGAGCCCAAAGGCATTGTTCATTTCTGTTACAATTTTTTGGATTTCTAGCATCTCCTTTTAAATCTTTTTAGAGTTTCCACCTCTCAGCTTATATTACCCATTTATTTTTGCATGTTGTCCATTTCTTCCATTATGGCTTTTAGCATGTTAATCATTATTACTTTAAATTCCTGGTCTGACAATTTCAACATTTCTGTCATATCCAAGTTAAGTTCTGATACATGCTCTGTCTCTTCAAACTGTGCTTTTGCCTTTTAGCATGCTTTGTAACTTGTTGAAAGCTAGAGATGTACTGGGTAAACAGGCTTTTAGAGTGAGGTTTTGTGTTTATCTGGCTAGGAGTTAGGATGTTTACTGTTTTCTGCAGCTGCAGTGGCTGAAACTTCCTCTGGTGTCCTTGTTTTTGTCTCCTTTGTTGTCTGTTTCCCTAAAGACTACTTTAAAAAAGGTCCGAGACTTGTAGTTCAGACCTTGTGATCCCTGGAGAGGGGAAACACTGTATTTTAAGATTAGGTCTCAGTCTTTTAGTGAGCCTGTGCCCCTAAGCTGTGATCTAAGTATTTCCCAGTCCTCCTACTACCACCCCTACTTAGATGAGACAGGAAGGCTAGAGGATGTAGAGTTAGGTACCTCCCTTCCCCTGGGTGGGTTAGGCTTCAGTGAAAAAGTACTCCTGGAAGGCAGGCTTTCATTAACAACAAAATGCTCTGGGCATTATTTCTAAATGGCTACTTTTCCTCTCATCCTGCCAGAAGTACCAGGGGACTTTTCTCAGCTTTACACCCTCAGAACTTAAGTCTAGGGAAGCCCTCCTAAGAACGGGATGAATTTTTAACCCTCAAGTTTGTCTAAACTGACCCTTTGGAAATTTGTAAATTACACTTTAAATTTTTCTACCCTAGTATTGGCTTCAGTGGCAGGATTCTGTTCATTTGTTTAGTTTTCTCTTGTGAGGATGAGAGTAACAACTTCAGGTTTCTTTCAGGCCAAACTAAACTGGTTCAGGAGTTGGCCAGAGATATCCTGAGTTTTTACACTCTGGGTTCTTCTTAACAGTTCCATTTCTCTTCATTTTAAGAGTTCCACTTCTCTGTTATCTTTCTTTTCAGTTCCTCCTCCTGTACCCCTTATCTTCTGGTGGCCCTGATTCCTCTGGCCAGAAAGAGGACTGATTTTTGTTTTAAATCAGAGCTGCCTTTAGGGGTAGACCTACAGAAAAACAGGGGACTCACTCTGTGTTTGTCATTTGCTCTAAGTTTTGACTCCTCTCCAAAGTCTGTTTGGATTTGTTCAGTCTGCGGGACATTCATGCTGTTGTTTCTGTATTTTGTTCAGAGTTTATAGTAGTTATTTGCAGAAGGATCACTTGATTAGGAGTTCACACTTCCACACCATAAGTAGAACTTGACTTTCTACTGAAGGACAAAACAACTAACATTTTCTCCTTCCTTGTTTCAGGAGTTTTACATTCATTATCTCATTTAAGGTTCAGAATGACACAGAGGCTCAGAGATTAAATAACTCACTCAAGGTCACAAGGATGTGAGTGGCAAAACCGAGATGAGTTCCAGTGCTGTTAAACTTTAAAACTACCCTTTCTTTCTACTATATTATCTGGCATCTCTGAAGTATCAATATCTGCTAAGGACTAGGTTTGTATAATATAAAATTATTCTTCATTCACAACTCACTATGATTAACTTCAATCATGTCAAGATTTAATGACAATAAAATGGGAATTTTGATTGGGAGTAAAGGTAGGAGAGGATTGGAGTCTCCAAGATGGAAGAGATCTCAGTAGGTTGGGACAGAATGACTAAAAGATTTTTGAAGGCCGCTCACCCCTGTAATCCCAGCACTTTGGGAGGCCCAGACAGGTAGATCAGGAAGTCAGGAGATTGAGACCATGCTGACTAACATGATGAAACCCTATTTCTACTAAAAATACAAAATAATTAGCCAGGCGTGGTGGTGGGCACCTGCAGTCCCAGCTACTCAGGAGGCTGAGGCAGAAGAATTGCTTGAACCCAGGAGGCGGAGGTTGCAGTGAGCAGAGATCGCACCACTGCACTCCAGCCTGGGTGACAGAGCAAGATTCCATCTCAAAAAAAAAAAAAAAAAAAAAAAGATTTTTGAAACGACAGATCAGAGCACACAGGCACAATACATTAAACTTCTTTACAGGGAATTTGGTCTTGTCCATCTTTGTATTCCCTTCAGGAACTACTACAATGACTAGTATACACAGTACTTTATATATTTTGAAGGAGTTAATGTGTAAATACTTTCATGTACATAATTATGAGGATCTCATTGGATTTTCTGCAGAAATAATCTATGTAAAATATGTAGCATAAATAAGGTACTTAATAAATATTAGTTCCTTTCTCTTCACTTCCTAACCAGTTTAAAATGCTGAAAACTGCAGGTTCATTTTGGTTCAGGTGGTAGTGTGCCTTAATGGATTCAATTATTTCAATCCAGTGTTTGATCACCACATACCTGCTTTTGTCATTAAATTTTGAATAAACAAATGATCGAATTAAAATCAAATTCAATATCACTTTAGTTTCCAGCATCACTGACAAGAAAATAATATGCTAGCCATAGAAAAGGGTATCCATACTACCCTGAAAAATCCTTAGGAGAATCTCATCACCAGAAGAGATTTTTCTTTTTCTTTCATTTTCATGTTAATGACAAATGACTACTTAGAGAAGATCAAGACACAGGAAAAAACAGATCTCACTCAGTAATTACTGACAGTAGTGAGCAACTCAACTTATCCAACCTGTTCTAGGGCTTTTTTAGGTGCAGCAGTCCAACTGGTTTGATCCTTTCCTAAATTCCTGTCTCTCTTAGATCAAGGTGAAAGGAAAACTTCAAAGACTTTCTAGATTCCTACTTGGGTGTGCTGGAAAGAGTTATCAACTAAGAGTTGACTTTGTTCTCTTGCTCTTTTCCTATCAGGACAGAGGTCTGGTAGAGATACCCTCTTGTGGCTCTGAATTCTCTCATTTGAATACCACAGGCACAAAAAGAACTACTTTTAGGTTAGTAGGATACACAACATGCTATAATCCCTTACGCCAGGATAGTTTTATAAGTGGCTTATTCTACTTTAGTCTTTATTCCCAGGGCCTGGTAGATAGAAGTCCCTCCTTAATCTCAGCTTATTAAGGAAAAAATTATCTTTAAATATATTTTTTGATGTGTCTCCATTGTTGAGAACTCCTTAAATGATTAGAGAAACTTGTATGCATTAAGAAAAGTAGTTAAAATAGCCAATGTGTCAAAGTAAGCTTTTCTCTAAGGGATCTTTCTATAAAATAGGAGTCTTTCTACACATAAAAATATATCAAGGTAATACCAAGGGATTAAAAATAAGGTTTCTAAGAGGATGAGCTAATTATCATTTTCACTCTTTCAGATGGTCTCTTCTTAAATCTTATTTGAACAAATCAACTCAACATTAATTTATCCAGAAAGAGTGATCATACGAATTCTAATTCATCTTAAAAATGTCAAAATATTATTCAAGAGATGACTATTAGGTTCTGCATCTCGTGGTACAGGTAGCAATCTCAATGTTTATGTATTTTTTTTAATAGGTTATAGGGAGAAATAGATTAGAAACTGAAAGTAAGTTACAGTGAACCAAATGCTTCCCACGGTGTCTGTCTGTCTAAAGGTGATATGTGAATTCAAGTGTCAATTTAGACGATTGTACCCAAAGAAATAATGTATCAAATGGTAAATTTCATAAGGGTCAGTCTCTTGTTCATCTCAGGACCATATATATTTCAAAAATTAAGAGATTTTGCAGTCTAGACAGGTAACAATATCCCTAAGCAGGTTATAGGTCAGCATACGGAAATCAAACACATTAATATTTCAGCAGTGAAAGGTATGAAATTTGAAATTATGCAAAACCGGTAATAAAATCAGTTCAGATATATAAACAAAAAAAAGTTTTATACCCATGATCCTAGATATACAGGCAAAAGGGGTTCTTTCCTCTGCTGAAGAAAGAAAATGGCCATCAAGGCAAACACATAAGGTGGCAGACCTCCTTCTTCAGGGCGATCTATACTGCAAAGCTACAAACAAGAGAAAAAAAGGTTAAGCATTCTTTTTGTATGAATTTGTCATTTACACGATTTGGCCTAAAACCTGTAACTTCATTCTTATTACATGATTTACGGTAATTCTTCAGATGAAAATAGCAGTTATAAAATACACAAGTTCCTTATTTATATATAAAACTTCCTCTTGCAGCAACCACATATTGTGGTTTTAAGTGATAGTTTCAATTTTGAGTATTTAATCCTGTTAACCATACTCACTCATGGACAGCCCTAAAATATTATTTCCCATTTTATTTTTTGATATCCATGGTAAATTCATTCATTTGGTTAGAACACATGTTAATGAATTAAAAATGATCATTCAGTTGCAAATGTAAGCCAGTTCAATGGTCCTCTTACCCTAACCCACAGCCTTGATTATGCATGCTTTGGTCACAAAGGTTGATATAGGAAGAGAATGTAGACAAACTCATCATCACTAACAGAAGTAACAGCTAAAAAGGCACGTTCTACTTAGTGAAGAAGCAGGAGGTGGTTTTCAAAGGATAGTATATTACAATTATCATTTACTTAGTGAAGAGTGGGACATCTTTGTTCATTCTGGATCCAAGAAACAGGAACTATCTATTGTTATTCATATACCTGAATCAGTAAAGCTTTTGCTTTTCTCTAAAAGCACATACACAGAATTTCAATTTTATAATCATGACTCAACCTCACATTTTGGGGGAATGTTAAATGTTCTACTGCTTGAGTATTTTAATTGGAATACTATATTTAAAACATTATGGAAATGTAAACAAGATCAAAGAGTATCTTCTATTTTTTGCAGTCTCTGTGTATGTTATTGGATATGATATGAGAAGCTTTATCCCAACTTTCCAGTGCCTAACAACCACTGTGGTGAACTAGTTAAAATGTAAATTCCAGGGCCTTATCCTCTGAGATTTGACCCACAAATCTGATTTTTAATAAGCACTATAAATCCATTTTGATCTTTTGAGCAATACTGTTAAAGTGAAATAGAAACACTGACTCTTCCATCTGTACGTTTCTGTTGCAAAATTCATATGCCTTTCTCTTTTGATGTCTATAAATACGCATTTAAATACTGAAGATTAAATTAACTAAGTAAAAATCAAAGCATGCTGCTTATACATACGTAGAATGTATTCATACATTTAAAGAACTCAAGCCTACCTTTGCCCAGTACCTAAAGGCAATCACCAAAGGAATCAGCTTTGGTTCTAGTTTTCCGAGGGCAGTTAAATGCTTTGTTGTCAAACAAGCATTTTCATTTCCGGCGCTCACTTTACAAAGAAGACCGCTGGTGAGAGGTAGAGGATAAGAATGGGAAAGAAAAAAAGAAAAAAGTGTTATACAGGTCTTAAAGTATCTTTTACGCCAACAACTAATATACACGGGTAATAAACACTTCAAAAATAAAAAAAAGCTTAAAAGTTAAAAAAAACTCACTATATGGGTCATTTAACAGATTGAATTTTCTTTACAAAAAAGATATTGTAGCTATTTGCTGAGTAAACTTTACTTTTCAGGACTATAATTTTGTGTTTTCAAATATTAAAATTATTTTTTTGGGGAAAACATTATCAAATGTTTCAAATGGAAGCATGATTCATCTCTGTAAAAATACAAAAGTGTCTTCCCAAGAGTTGGAGGAATCTGCCTAACGAAGAATCATTGCAGCCTATAAATCAGCCATTTACAGTAGCGACGGTAATGCTTTCACATGGAGGGAGAGACAGATAAACCGGAAAGGTCACACTGTTAACTCAGCACTGCCATAAATGCTGTTAAAAAGGATGGCAAATACAGGTGATTACAGCAAGCAACTATTTAATAAGGCTGTTTTTTAACGAGTTGGACTGAAATGTTTCCTTCCTATATTTTTTCTAAGTCATTTTATTATTTTTAAAATAAGATTTTCCCCTTTTACATCAAATGTCAAAAGTATAGAGAGAATGTTAGTAGGAACCATATGTGATAACCAAATAAAAAGCTTATAATTCTAGAAACTGGACATTAAGATTTAGTAAAGTACTTGAGCTTTTGGCAAATCGATAGTTAATAAATAAACAGTTTAAAGAAATGAGACCTTTGCTTTTCTCTGCACACCACCACTGGCACCCTAGCATGGAAGTCTGCATCAACATCAATAAAGGAGTCTGAGAAAAGAAGAAAAAAAAATATGAAGTGGGTTAATTAAAGCTTTGTTTAAAAGCAGAACTAGATAAAATACAAGTACCAGTTGTGCCTTAGCTGTTGAGTCTTTTGAAAGACCACTACCAAATAAAGCTCTGAAATGATTTGAAAAGGAAAAAGTATTATATTCAAAAATCAAATTATCACATTAACATAAAATCCTTAGTTTGCAAAGTGAATGTTTCATGAGAAGTGACTACATCATTGGATCAGAAAATTCAAATGTTACATGGATAACAATTAGAACTATAGGTAATACATTTAAAAACAAAGTTGCTGCAAAAGGTACTAAAATGTTCAGTGTCAAAATATGTACTGATTGAAGAAAAAATTTAACCAGAACAAGGAGGATGGGGATGACCAATCCAAGAGATGACAGTTTCTTAAGGCCTATGTAAAAAACAAAAAGCCATAAAGCCCCAAGCTGGACATTATATTAGACAACTGATAAACCTAAATGGGCACAACTCTGCGGATTCATTAATCAGGGTTGGGTCACACCTATTCACTGTTGGTAAAATATTGATTTTAACCATTGATAAATGCAGATTATTCTTTAGTTTTATCCTCAAGAGTACATTTTACATATTTTGCATTTCTTAGTCACATCTAGGACTCATTTAATCTTTAAAAACAGTGATGATGTCATCAAGCTAAAAGCTTTACTTATGAAATGGTTATTCTGCATAGTAGAACTACTAACAGTACTCTAGTTAATAATTCATGGGCATTTCCTTTGTTCTTTGCTTTGGATATTACCCACATAAATAATTTTAAAAACATGCCTTGCTATTTTCAAAGTTTAAGAAATAAGATATATCCAAATTTAGACAATATAAAAATTTTAAAATGTGGAATTTAGCCTTACCACTGTTCTTTAAACATTCTTGAACAAGTAAGAGGACATCTGGCTGAGACATCTAGGAAATAAATCAATGAATACATGAAATTATTCCTAAGTGATTTTGCTTCACTGATATAATAGAGTCATCTGAAGTTCCCCAAATTCCTTTCTAAACGAGAAATGCACACTGCTACCAGAGTAAAGAAACTACTTACTATGCTGTGTGCATGTGTCAGTCAAAGACAGATCAACACCAAATGAGGATGAATGTGGGCAAGAGACTTACTATACCATTAACTTCTCATAAACTAATTATTGAGGTAACTTGCCTCTCAGCAAGTCTCAAAGTGGTAGCTGGAAATCTGTCAAACTGCTAACAATATTACCTCTCATTCTAATACCACTGCAACAGATAGCTTACTGGTCCTGGAGTCAGTCTCACCTTTCTTTTTAAAATCCTTGTTTCGCATTGGAACCAGAACCATTTAAAATCATAAACTGTATCCTTACAACTCTCAATGACTTCTTACTACCCTTAGGTCAAAACCAAATTCTTTACCATGGCCTACACTATTCTGCAAGTCCGGCCCAGCCTACCTCTCCAACCTAATTCTCAATACTCTTCTTTTTCTCGGTCCATTTACCACACTTATACAACCTTTCTTTTAGCTCCTTGAATATGCCAAGCTCTTTATTGATTTAGGGTATTTGTAAATGCTGCTCACTTTGCCTGAAACTCTTTTCCTCCCCACCCCTAGCATTTTTCCCTCTCCCACAGACTCCTTTTCAACTTTTTGAACTCAGCTTAAATGTTCCCTCTTCAAAGAGGCCTTCATGACTGCTACGTCTCTGCCCAGCCCTTGTCCTTTTTCTATCCCTGAACCTTGTTTACCTGCACAGCTCTCACTATAATTACAAGGTAATTACTTATCTCCTTTACTAGATGAGTTCCATACAGAGGAACCATCTGTTTTGTCCTTTGTAACTCAGTATGTCTGCTACACAAATGGGATTAGTGAATATTTACTAAATGAATTAATGACACCAGATCAAAATAACTGCTATGGCTGGTAAATCGCTGATCAGAATTCAAGGTTTAAAAAACAGTAAGGTCTATTGGGTAGCTTACCAGGTAGCTACAGCAGTCAGGTATAGCAAGAAGAGAGAGGTTGTGAAACAGAACCGCTGGGGCCCCAGAATCTGGACTTTTTTTTTGAGAGAGATGGGGCTGGCCAGGCTGCTCATGAACCCCTGGCCTCAAGTAATCCTCTGACCCTCAGCCTCCAGAGTAGCTGGGATTAGACGGTTAAACCACTGTGCCCAGTTCACAATCTGGATTTTTAACAAGCAACCCAAGTAACTGCAAACAGATCATCTATAAACAAGGCTGTGGGAACGACTGGTAGAGAAATGGATAATTTACTAAAGTGCCCTTCAGGTTTTTTTGGTTTTGTTTTTTTCAAGAGATAGGGTCTCACTATGTTACCCAGGCTGGAATGCAGTGGCAATTCTCAAGTGCAGTCACAGCTCACTACAGCTCTGAACTCTGGGCTCATGATCCTCCTGCCTCAGCCTCCAGAGTAGCTGGGACTATGGGACTGTACCACCGTGCCCAGCTACATTCCAGTTTTAAAATTTTAACTCATAAACATAATTTTAAATCATGTTTAAACCAGAAATCCAAGATAGGTGTGATTCTTTAAAAGCCTAATTACTTTAACAAAATAGGTATACAAAAAGAGGGAATTCCAGAGATAATTAAGCTTTCAGATAATAAATCTTTAAATATCTACATTGTTTAAAACTGAATTCCCTTCCTGCCATTGGAAAGTTGATTTTACCAAGCAAATTTATTGCAACAGAAAAAAGTAGAAGTAACAGAACCTAAATAGCCCCATTAGGTGCACGTGGTTGAAAAACCAGTGTTGGAAGTATGAAAGATCTATAGAGTAAAATGAGTATAAAAATTTGCAGAGTAAGAAAAAAAAAAAAGCTCTGAAACTGAAGGCAAGCAGATGCTGTCATTACACTTAAAATATCTTCAAATACCTAAAATGTATTCATAGACAGTTTACATTTTCAAGAAAGAATTTCCATACCACTCTGAAAATGCCAACATTTCACTTTGTACTTACAATGGCTGGAAATTGGATGTCAATGTTCACATCTGAATTTTTGAAACCCAATCTGCTGCAAGATGACCCATATAATCTTAGAGAACAATCTAAAAAATAAATGAAAGTCATAAATGTAGAATTTCTCAAAAGTTATAACAACACACAGCTATTTCAGAAACAGAACCATTAGTTAAAATTACACACAAAAGCAAACTTGTATTCAAGTCTGGCATAAACAAAAGACAGGAATAGGTGGCTCTTTGCTCTTCACTTAATTTATCAGGGAAGGCTGCATCAGCTATGATTTAGCCTAACAGCCATTCTGCATGTCAGTTGTAAAATGTCAAAATGCTACATTATCATGTTCACATTTTATGAACAAAATACTATTTGAAATTTTTAAAATGTGCCAATTGAAAAAGGATGCCTTTGTTTTAGATTATAAACCTGATAGTATATTCAAGAGCTAATGCAGGCATTTCTTTTCACCTTCTAGAATGCACACATAGGTGTAATTTGCTATAAAGAGGTTTTAGTAAAACAATAATAAAATAATCTTTTGGCATATTTAATATGAATTTTTCATTACATTACAAACAAAAAGCATTTGTTATAACATAATCCCTGTAGATAAACTTTTGAAGAATAATTACAACATCACTGATATACTTTTAAATGCTAGGCAGCAGACATTTCACTCTTCAGAGGAAGATGTGCGTTTATGTGTACTATCTATATTTATGGCATTTATTTTCAATGTTTTATTATGATGCCAAAATAGTATCCTTTCTCATCAGAGGCTGGTTTTTTTTTGTTTAAGGTTTGCTAAAATTCAAGTGATTTCCTTGGGTTTTAGCAGTTTTCCACAACAAAGTACATTCATTTTTATTTGAAATTCTAAAGCAAAAATCATCAAAGTTACAATTGACTTTTCAGGAGATACTTACATAATAAAATGAGTAGATTATTTTCCCTTATTCTTACGAAAGTATATATATTACAAATACTATATGTATGCTCTTTCAGTAGAACAAATAGTTTTAAGGTTTATAAGATGACAAATATAAATAATGATTCCAACCCTAGCTGTGGATCAGAATCACTTGTTGAGCTTTGTAAATACTTGTCTGTGGCTTCACAGATAATTCTGATGCACAGCAAGGATTGAGAATGATTAAGCTATTCTAACCATTTACCTAAACAGGAATGGCCAGTGGGGGTTGGGGGATGACATGGGGTGGGGTTTGTTGCTATCAAGGATTGACAGCAGTTGTGTCAGGCACTGACCATACCTGGCTTTAAATTTTCATAGTAATACACTCCAAATAGTTGTCCCCCTCCCCATCATGCCAAGGATCTAAAGTTAAAAATAGGCAGAAGACAGACATAACTTGGAAGATCAACAGTACACAAAATCCATCAAAAATTTCTTAAAACTAGTTTTCAAAGTTCATTTTAGATGTTGCAATTCTTTTAATAAAGTTAAAAAAAATTTTTTTGACATGAATAACCTGAAAATAACTTCAGGATACTTCTCTTGATTTTAAATCAAAATATGGTGTCAATTTAGATGAGCAGAAAGGCAAACAAATATATACAGAAGAGTCCCATAGTGCCCCAATAATACGGCGCATTCAACTTATGTTCACACACAAGGTAAGATTTGTAAGGGAAACAGGTTTACAATGGCAATGCACGTGAAAGTCCTTGTTACCTTGGGAAATGCCAGGGAAAACAAACCAAAAAAAACCAGAAAATACAAGAGCTTCATGACATGGCAAATTATTTGGTGAAAATTACTATTGGTAGGAGAAATGAATGAGGTACTTTTAGGTAGTTAAACAGAAAAAACAAATCTAGAAAATACCTGGTAACTTGTGTTGAAACACATTTTCCATGATACGTTTGATTTCTAGCCTCTGTTCCAAGTTCTCATTGTGTAAGCCAAATTCCTGTACTACTTTGTCAATGGCAATGCCAACTGCATTTATCTGGGAGGGTGTTGGTGGGGGTAACGTAGTGAGCAACTCTTCCTCTTGCTTCTCCTTTTAAGATCAAATGTTGAGATTAAAAATGACTTACACACAGTTTTTAACCTTCTACCATTCACGAAGATAATAAGGCCCTATAGAGTTTTCTTTTTCTTAGCCCTCCCTTCTCTTTTTTTTTTTTCTTTTGAAGCAGCTTGCTGCTGTAAGCCCTCCCTTCTCATCTTAGCTCTGTTACTCTTCATCCTATCAAACATATTTCCTTATGCACATAATATGAATCAGTGGTAACAGAGGATAAGCAGGCATAAGGAGAAACTATAAGGAAAGAATATTAAAAACAGCACTTACAATGTTTGCGTTAATACTAGTATAAGGACATATATCTAGGTCCAATCGATGACTTTATATGTCCTGATGCTGCCCTTAAGAAAATTCACAAGACTAACAAGTAAACACATCTGACCTAATACATTACGTATTTTGGTTCAAACATATTCAATAAATAAAGCAGTAAAGTTATCAACATCATAGCCTTAAGGAGAAGAAAGCCACAAAGACGACAGGTAATAACAACTGACAGGTAAACAGAGTTGTTTGGGTTACATTCAACTTACCTTAATGTTTTTCTTGTGCCTCTTCTCCTTGATATGCTTATGGGCAAATGCAACGGATTCAATTAAAACATCACAGAGTCTGCAGGTGTACTTTGCTGTAGGGTAGTTCCGTGGTCGCTATAATTTGAAGAGATTTATTTAGAGAGAGATATATGTATAACCAAACATTCAGATAAACAAAAAACAGCCAGGAAATAATTTCCCCTTCAATTTCTTTTCTCTAAAGAGACAGGGGTCTTACTGTGTTGCCCAGGCTGGAGTGCACTGGCTATTCACAGATGCCATTATAGCACACTACAGTCCCAAACTCCTGAGCTTAAGCAATCCTCTTGCTTCAAACCTCACAAGTAACTGAGGCTATAGAAACACTACTGTGCCTGGCTTCTTTTTTTAAAAAATTGCTACTGTTACTGTTCCCTTTATCACAACCCTAACAGTCATTTTAAGTGTAATAGCAATGACTCCTAATCCTATGAAATCACACTGGATATCACTTTTAACTTGTAGTGCTTAAATACCAGGGTAGGGTATCTAACTGATCAGAGCGCGTATACTCAATTACTAACAAAGTTTAGACCAAAACCAGGATTCTAACCAACAAATATATATATATAAAGATGTTACCCTTTTTAGCCTGTCAATGCAGTCTCTTTTCAGTCTCTCCTCAGCCTGCTGTAAGCCAAGCAGCTCCTTCGTTGAAAGCACAGACTCGTCGATCACAGGGCCCTCCAAGTCTCCATCCTGCTCATTTTCCTCATTTCTAGTCTTCCGTGGCTTCCTAGGTCTGGACCTCTGCTTCTTGTTTTCTTAAGTGGGGAGAAAAACATTATTGGCAATATTGAATAATGCTACTCCTGAGTAAAAAGAAGACCTTACATAGATATTAAATCATGTGGGAAAATAAATCATATCTGAATGCAGAGCAGGAGAGGTAGCTGTCCCATGTACAAAATGCTTGAATACCGTAGTCAGTGAGCACATCACCTGCAGACGTTAATCCATAGAAATCATCATTTTGGAAAACTTAAAAGAATTCTACTTCTAGCATATAATTTATTTTCATTATCTCTTCCTGGTGTACTGTTGAGCATACTCAAACAACGGAAAAATTATACTCTGAAGGCAAGCATATCTATAACTCTATTATATGTAATATATTAAAATACATACTGTAAATATATGAAATATATTCTAATAATACCTGGAAGTACACCTGTTATTCTAATTAAAACCATCCACATTTGCTTTCATTTTCTGTAAGTGAACAATCTCAATAAGGCAAAATGGACAATGTACGCCTGGACAATTCAGAAGTTAACTACATCCTCATGTGGAGTGAAAAATCAATCATTTAGTTGCAAATTTAGCCTTCAATGACACGTAAGCCGGGTCCCTCCATTAATATGAAGAAGTTGAAGCCAAAACTTTATTTACTAAGGACAATTATCTCTCATTTTATCTTTACTTTCATTTTAGCTTCTTTGAACGGCCTGTACACTGAGCATATTTCAAAGGAAAAAAAAAAACCGGCAATTGAAACAAAAATTTTCTCTAAGTACATTTGTTTATAAACTCTGCTATTAGTTCTACAATCCTTATAATGAGTAATTCTCTTCCTTTTTAAAACTTACAACTTCTCAACTTGTTAAAGTGATTGTGGGATTAAACTATAAAAAATTGTTTTTTATAGCTTTGATAACTTCTATTGAGTTTTGAAAAATGAAACTATTAGTAACACAGTAGTGCTTGGAAATATAAACCTACTGAAATGTCCTACATGAGGCAATTCCTCCATCAAGTCTTCAGAGGAACTCACTATTACTAGTATGGCAATTACAATGAGCTGGCTGGCTGAAAAAAATCTGTCCAAAAGGAACTATAAGACCTCCAATTTTATAAAAAGCTTGCTGAGAGCTCTAAAGGATAGGCAGCAGGCATTGCGCTAAAACTACCTGAGATGACTATCGTGAAATTCTGCAAACAACTTCCATAATATGAGAAAATAAAAAAAAAATTAAAGTGTTAGAAAAGTAGTTTTAAAAAATCAATCAAAATGCACTGAACAAATAAATACTAAAAGGTTAAGTTGCCATTTGAACAGAAAATCAGGCTACCTTGGGCTACCTTAATGCTTTTTTTCTTGAGACAGAGTCTCACTCCCTCACCAGGCACCAGGCTGGAGTGCAGTGGCGCAACCTCGGCTCACTGCAACCTCTGCCTCCCGGGTTCAAGCAATTCTCCTGCCTCAGCCTTCCAAGTAGCTGGGACTACAGACGCGCGCCACCACGCCCAGCTAATTTTTTTTTGTATTTTTAGTAGAGACGGGGTTTCACCATGTTGACCAGGATGGTCTCGATCTCTTGACCTTGTGATCCACCCACCTCGGCCTCCCAAAGTGCTGGGATTACAGG